>JARHVA010003210.1:1037500-1210000 GCA_037957365.1 Torreya grandis | reverse complement strand
TTTGTAGTGTTTTTGATTAACCAACTAGCAATGACAAAATTAGTGTTGATTCAAGCAAAAAAAAGTCGACATATATTATGTGAACAACTCAAAAATTGTCAGGTCATTTACATTCATACAGTTTATATATTATATAAAATAATATTTATATATATTTTATATTATATATTAATACATACTATATATAATCACAAAAAATATATATACGATTCCTCTAACTGCATCTTCTAGACAATTTCTAATATAATAAATTAAGTTGATGACCTATTTAGAAATTTTACCCATTATCAATATATAAAATTACATTCAATGCATGTTTATCTAAATGAATTATGAAAGGATTATAGAATTAAAGTATCTTAACTCTAAAAGGTGCCATTATCTCCAAATGATTTGATATTTAAGACCAAATATTAAAATATTTATCTCAAACCTTATTTAATTACCTTTAATATTTCTATCAAATATTATCCATTAATGTCCACTCTTTTTATCATTTATGTCATGAATATCTCAAGGCCTAAAAAACATTATTTAAAATTCCCATGGGTGAATGAGTCTATCTAAATTTATGGTATATGAACATGACTTATAACCTATCCCTATCTTCCACTTTAAAATCACATTTCATATGAAAATGCATAATATAAACTTAATGGATATTGTAAATATTTATTATTTTCACCCACATATTATTCTAGGTATGTGCTTATCAAAAATTTTAAGACTAATTCAAAGATACATATTCACTAATAAATATTTTTAAATTAAACCATGGGATGTTTCTACCAAAAATGAAATTTGCTCAAAACTTTACCCTGATAAACAAATACTAGTGTAATAAGGACCATTCTATCCATTTTTGATACTCAAATTCAAATTGAATTAAAAAAACCAAAGCTACTATCACATTGTCATTCTAATTTTTCATAATTATTGATGAATAGTAGTTTAAGCAGTGTCATAAAATGTTAAAGACTTATTAAATCTCAAATTTTTATAGTCAAGTGTGACATCACCAACACTATTTATACTATTTTAAATTACTTGAAAATCAGTCAAATGCAAAATTAGGTCAACAATCAAAAGTACAATTTAAATCCTAACAAATGTAAAATTAAGCATGCAAGTTGGATTCCACCAAAAAGGTGGTTATAATGGCTTAAAAGTAGAGTTTTTAATATATAATTTTTAAATAAGGGTAGTGTAAATTTATTCAATAACATAAATGATCTTATTGATATGTTTTGGAAATGAAAAATGGAAGTAATAAATTAAATAGAAAATTTTATTTGAAAATAAATACATGCCATTATTTCTCAAGTTGTTAAATATGAAGCCTATTAATAGTTTAATCAATTGGGATGTGTTTTTTGGCTAGTGTCGCTCGAAGAATGAAAATTAATAAGAATAGAAAATAAAGACTAGAAGGGATATGTTTGAGGATGAAAAGTACAAAAAAATGATAGATAAGTAACGACTTTAACACCTAAATATTAAAATTACTATTTTAATTCAATATAACTTGATATAAATCATCATTATTATTAATTAGTGAAGCAACATATTTACAATGAACATACAACCATAATTTTTTATTTATTTGATAAGGTAAACCTAGGTTTTACAGGGATCGAAAACCACAAAAAGTGAGATAAAGAGTTATAACCAAGCCCCAAATGATTGAACAATCAAAATAAAAAGTATAACAATAAAAATTTAGAACAAACACAAAAAAATCACATTAATTAGGGGGGGCCTCTTGGGTGTACTCCATAGTAGAATTGTCCTTTGCCAGGATGCTAGACTTATCTTTTGAGGCCTTTTCTCTGGTATGATTCCTAAGACCTTCATCTTGTTCACCAAGAAAAATCATCCTCAGGTTCTTTCTACCTTTCACCTAGGGGAAGGGATGCTTTGGGGGGACCCTAGGGGGATTTAGGAAATTTAGGGGATTTAAAGCCTAGGAAAGGGGAGGGGGTTGGATATACTACACTAATGTTTAGATCATCACCTCTACCACCCAGTGGATCTCATTCCAATCTTGAATCAATTTAGCCAAACTAAAACCCACCTATTAGACCTTTACATTTAAGTTTTCTAGCATTTATTTATTTTTCTCATGCTCCACTATTACAATGGCCTTACCCTTGTGATCAGAGATGGAAGGAGTACTAAAATTAATGGGTTTGGGTTTATGGATGAATAAAATTTTGAGGGGAAGCTCATAAGAAGGGGATTTGGACAAAATATTATGAGAGGAGTATTCTAGGGTAGGGAGGGATCTCATAGAAGGATCCTCCTCTAGGGATTCCTCCTCGAAGGATGATACTTCTAGGGGGACTTTTTTACCAAGCAAGGTTTAGTTGTGTTTCACTAATAGAAGGATGAGGCCTTGGTGCAAGATCAAGTTAGCATGATTTACTTGGTGAAGGACTATGCTTTCCAAATATTTTAGGAGAAAATAGGGAAGGCTAATTTCAAAACCAATGAAATGATTGAGAAACATGAAATGGTATGAGAAGATCAATATATACTTACCTTCTAGGGTCATGTAACTCATGACTTGTAAGTAAACTTTGGGTTAGTACTTGGCTAGTTTGGCATGGGGGAATCTCTTCTTCTCAGTTTGCATAAATTAATTAGTTATAAAGAAGAATTTCAAGGATTACTACTTCTTAGATTGTTCCTTTTATTCTTTAGCACCTATATATGCCATGCTCATGGCATCTCGTATAAACTCCTCAAAAACATTTATGGAAATCCCCCTCATATAAACCTTCTTTTTAATCCAATCAGATACAATGTCTCTGACCACTAAAGGATTATTCTTGGTGATGCACTCCATGTACTCAATTAATCCTCCCTTATTAATATTTTTCCACAACTTTTTTCTCTCAAACATCTTTGTAGGATGTTGGGTCTAGCCAGTCTCTATTACTACCCATGTTATCTAGAATTGTATGGTTAGAAGGAATGATCTAAGGGTTTAGGATACTAGATAAATGGATAGGACTTATCTTATGAGGAATTCCCATTAAATCCTCCTTATCATAATATCACCCCCTTGCCTTTAAATGAATACAAGTTTGAAAGGTCATGATTAGGCCCTTCGAGATGAAAAGCCTTGTGATGACATGATAAAATTAAGAAACATTCATACCTTCTATGTGGATGACAATAAGAATCTTAGGGATGATGATAATTTCTTTATTATCGATATTTAAATCTTAGATATGTACTCCAATACTATCCAAGGTATCAGCCACCCCATTACCTTCCTTATGAGTTTTAACATGTGGAATTATGCAAAGGATAAGCTTCACATATTTTATTAGATCCTTAATGGTATGTGAAGGATTTTTTTATTCCAAAGAATTAATAATATCGATCCAATCCCCCTATACAATGATTCTACTCTAGTTAAATCTATATGCTAGTTGAATTCCCTAGAGGGTTGCTTTAGCTTTAGCTAGATGGTTAGTCTGTTTACCCATGGGGCCCATATAGGCCACCAACATTTCACCTTTAGTATTTATTATAATGCCTCATACACTAATAGGTCTTGGGTTGCCTTTATAAGCCCCACAAAAATTCAATTTTATCCACCACTCCAATGGGGCTTTCCATTTGGTTTTCTTGCGTATGATGTATTTTGAGGAGGAATTGATATCTTGTTGAAAATCCCAATTGTTAAGAATAAGTCATGTTTAAAAGGGGGTGGGATCCTTTTACTTGTAAGGAAATTCCTTCCAATTTTTGGAAATGACTTGAAATAGGTTTGGGAAGATGTTCTTCTATTGATGCTTTTTATTTTGAAACAAGCTATCATTACAAGCTTTCTAGATGCACTCAAACTAATAGGGAAGTGCAAGGCACAAAAGGAAAGTCAAATAAGGGATATTCCATGGGGGATTCTATTGTAAAATGAGATCCATGATGTTGTTTAGTTTTACCTAAGTCATGTTAAAGTGACTAATAATCTCATTGAATAAATTCAAGCTAAAGGGGAATTCCAAAAAAGTTACTGAGTATAATCTTCTACATTTTTGCAAATTAAACATCTATTGGGGATGATTAGTCCCCTTTCAGTGAGATTCACTACTATCAAATTTTTTTTTGGTGTGGCTAGCCAAAATAAGAAGTTAATATTGGGGGTTAGATGCTTTATCTAAAAGTTTTTCCAATTGTCCCAGTTGTTTTCTAGATTAAGTTTAATAGCATGACCCAAGGACACCAAATACTCTCCATTGTCTTCTACTCTCCAGATGAAATGATCATCTTTTTCAACTTAGGGGATATGAATATTGATAAAAATATAGTTGATATTCTTAATATATTTTAATTCACCCAAGGGGAGTCCTTCGATGGGTATGGCTTTCTAACACTTCCATCCTTGTTTTCCTAGTAGTCCTTGATTTTAGAGCCCCATCTCTACTTGAGCTAACAGTACTAGTCAACCCATGTCTCTTGTAATGAGAGAGGGGTGAGATATAACCATTCATCCTTTGAAAATTCAATTTTCTTGTCATTGTTAATTTTCCATAAGATGGCTCTTTTGAGGTCTTTGCAGCTAGATATGGGCTTCCATAAGGTGGAACCTCTAGGACGTCCTTCCTCCCATAAGAAGGCATCCCTTTCCACACATTCCAGGTATTTATCCTTATTAATTTTAGTCCATTCACATTTATCCTTCCTTACATGCCAACCCATTTGTGCCAATAAGGATCCATTCTTGGAGTTTATAATTCTTAAACCAAGACCTCAATTAGTTTTGGGGAGATATACCTTTTCATAGGTAACCAGATTGAATCTAAATCTTTCTTCAGTTCCTCTCCAAAGAAAGTTTTTTTGGATTCTCTCTATTTTGGAAGCTACATATGTTATCATTTTGAAGATTGACATAAGATAAATAGGAATGCTCTAAATTGAGGCCTTGAGACGCTGATATTTTCCTATCTATGTGAGAAGATGCCCCTTACAACCTATTAATTTATTCTAGATTTGGTCAATTAGGGGATTAAATTTTCCTATAAAAGAAGGGGATACCCAAAAGGTTATCTAGAATATTTCCCATTTGACAATCCAAGACTTTAGCAATCCTTATTTTTTGGGTGGGAGACATGTTTAAGAAGAAAAGGAAGCTTTTTAAAAAGTTGATGCAATGATTAGACACTTTTTCATAATTATTGAGGATGGATTTGAGGCTTTTTGCTTCCCCAGTCAAATAATAACCTAATATGATAGTGTCATCTATTAACTATTGATGGGTAATAGGGTCCATATTCTAGGCCATCAAGATACCCTTAATCAGGCCTTGAATGCAAGCCCATCTCAAGCTTCTCCCCAATGATTCTACTAGTATGATGAAGAGGTATGGGGAGAGGGGATCTTCCTATCTTAGGCCTCTAGAAGCATGTAAAAATCATTTTGGGACCCCATTTATAATTATGGAGAACTTATGGGTAATAATGAAATTCCAAATAATTTTATTAGTGTCATGATTAAATCCAATCTTTTCCACAATCTAAAGTAGAAACTGTTAGGAAACTTGCTCATAAGCTCTAGACATGTCTAGTTTAAGTAACATACCTTTCCTAGAAGATTTGGTGATATAATGGATCACTTCGTGAGTTATGATAATTCCATAAAAAAATTTCCCACCATCTACAAAAGCCCCTTGTTACTCCTTGATGATAGAATCCAGGAGGGGTTGTATATGCTTGGCTAGAATATAAGAGCAAATATTATAGATGATGTTATAAATACTGATGGGCCTAAAGTCTTTGATGTTATTTTCCCCTTGATTTTTAGGAATTAGGACTAGGAAGGTATTGTTGATTTATTTTAGGATAGATTTGGATTGAAAGAATTATTTAATCACTTCTTCAACTTCCAGGTGGATAATGTCCCAAAAGTTTTTACAGAAAAAGGGACTGAATCCATGTAGTCTTGGGGGATTCAAGCCATCCATAATAAATACCACACTTTTTATTTCCTTGTCAAATGGGATTTGGATGAGGTATGCATTATCCATGACTATGAAAACCCTATCAAAGTTTGATAAAGCTGAGGAAACTACATAATTATCAGGATCACCATCTTCCAATATAATCTTCTTGAAAAAATTGATGATATGTCAAGATATAACCTCTTCATCCTTACTAGTGATTCCATATTCCATTTGTAATTGATGGATTCTATTAGAACTCATGTGCCTAGAAGCTGAATGCTAGAAAAATCTATTGTTCATGTCCCCTTCTTTTAGCCACAAACATCTAGATTTTTATTTCTAGTCTACTTCTTCTTTTGCTTCCAAATTGTGAAAATTTAATAGGAGTTCCTTTTCCTTCTCATCCATATATTCATTTTAGTCTCCTGAAGCACTAAATTCTTCAATGGTAGAGAGTACTACCTCAATGGATTTTTTATGAAGGAAAATGTGTCCAAAGACTTCCTTATTCCAAACTTTTAGCGTAGTTTTTAGGAAGTTAACTTTTTTAGTGAGAATAAACATGGATGATCCTAAAATGGGTTCTTTCCACTAATATTTCAAATAATCTATGAAGCTAGCATGGTGAGTCCACATACTCTCAAATCTAAATAGGCAACATTTGAGTTTAAAGATTTTATCAGCTTTGAAGATCATAAGATTATGGTCAAACCCAATTCTAGGTAGAGAAAAGAGTCTAATGGAATAAAATATATCCCAATTTAGGGAGATCATAAATCTGTCAAGGTAGACCTGTATCAATATTTCTCCCAACCTTCTATTGGACCAAGTATAGGGGATTCCATTTAAGTCCACATCATCTAAACCTGTATTAGAGATGAAGTTATTAAATTCAATCATGTTGTTAGTGATGTTAGAATTCCTCCTTTTTTATCCCCCTAGGAGAGATTAATGTTGAAGTTTCCCACCACAATCCAATTTCAATCAATGTAGCCTTGATGAAAGTCCACAAGGTCTTTTCATAAGAGATTTCATAGGAGATTTATGGCAGATTTGGAATTAAGGGCATAAATATCAATAAATTTATTTTTATCATCAAATATGAAACCTCTTTTGATGTAATGTGGCTATGAAAATATCTCACCAAATATAAAAGACTAGACAAACAAAAGGAAAACAACGAATTAAAAAAATAAAGTAGAACAACAAACCCAAAAAATATATACACATAAAGAACAAAAACTTATGATTGTACCCATTTTTGAAAAAAAATCCATTCTGAAATAGATTGAAGGATAATAAAACACTAAAAAAAAAGTATGCATGAATAAATAAATTTCAATATTAAATGAAAGAAAAACATTTTAAGCTAAATCAACATTTTCAACATGTTTGTAGTTAGGACATAACAATATGAAATATTAAAAAATATTTAAGAAATTCAATAATAAAATGAAATAATCTTGGATTAAGAGATCAAGTTTGACATCATTTTTATAATTACGTATATTTTTATCAAAACCATTGTAATTTATTTTTCTTGGGGTGAATAAATTAAAAAAATCAACATAAACATTATTTAAAAGAGACTGATTACTTATCTAAGTTACATAGTCAGGGTAACTTTCATTATTTACCTTTAATTTTCTAAACAATGATTTTAATTATTTTCATATTTAACACATAGGTGTAAAATATTCATTCCAATTTTTACAAGTACAAAATTTATAATTTCCATATTCAAATTTATACTAGAATCATTTAATTTAGGTGTTTCATAAAAACTTGGGTTTTCAAGTCCAACATTCAACACTTCATCATTTGATTATTAATGTAAAACAAATAAAAACTTATATCCCATCATTTCATGGTTCATTCATACATTATAATGATTGAAAAATTTTAATTAAAAAAAAATATAAAAATAAAAATTAAAGTTTTTAAAATCACAATAAGAATTGAAATGAAATACCTTAAGATAATGTCTAATGTTTTTCAATTCTAGTTAACAACATCACCATAACTACAAGAGGAAGAAGTGTCACCATTAAAAAAGTAAGAAATTTTTGTCCATGAATTAATTTAAATTTAAATAGTTAAATTTGAAACATCGTATTCATATTATTGAAGTGAGGTAATAGAAATAACTGAAATTAAATCAAAATTATCTATTTTATCAATTAAATACTTAGGATAGTTATAAAAGTTATACCGATTATTTGAAAAGTTAGATTTCTCTAAGTTTTGGCAAGGTATGATATCTGAAATCAAATATGCTTGTTGATGAGTGACATTTTTAAAATGAGTAGATAAAGATGATTTCATGAGGTGGTAGTATGCATAATAGACAATAGAATCATTAGTAAAATCATTTTAAATTTTCAACATTTTCTTATCAAAAACATCACATGGAAATATATTATTATCAATAAAATAATTTGAAAAAAGTTTTCTTCTTTGTAAGCATATATTTTTCATGTTGGCTCAAAGTCTGAAATTTAGTAAACATAATTTCTCTAAAATTTTTGGGTATAAGGCCCATCCAAAAATTAATAAAAATAATCATTACTTTACTTAAAATAAAGGGGAATTTTAAATTAATTATAAATCTAATGCTCTAAGAATTCTCAAATTGGTTCACCCTTTTAAGAGCAAATGTCAAACTAGGTTTCCATCTTTGAATCCGTTTGGTTTGAAATCATTAATGTTTCAAAATGTAATTATTCTAATAATTATTATAAGTTAACTAAGGCTAGTACTATAATTTACCAAAAATGAATTTAAAAAAATAGTGAATAATTGAAAGTAAGAGTTCAATATGAATGACTTGTAGAGATTAGTCATAAATCTTGTATCAAACTTAACAGCATTGCAGAAAATAATTGAGTTGAAAACACTTTAAATAAATGACTTCAATTAAATAATTCTTGAAAGAGTATCCATATTTATTGACACCATTTTTTAAACAAAACCACAAATCATCCCTTTCACCTAACCCTTTCACCTATTGTGATGGTTAATTTGGAATTAGACCAGTTTAAACATAGGGACCTATTGAATATAAGATTATTAAATTTTGGTATGAAAGAGGTTAGTTTATATTTTTAGAGTAAAATGTCTCAAATAAATCAATACTTAACATGATCTAGGAATTTAAATAAATCTATATATAATATTGACTCAACAAAAATCAACATATCATAATGATCACTTCTTGAATGCCAATAATTATCAATGTACACTTATAAAATAATTCAACTCAAAAGATAGTAAAGTTATATAATTAAACACTTTACTTTCATATACACATTAGATTATTATATTCATATTTCATATCTAAATCCCATCTTAATAATAATATTTCACTTTCAAACTTATATATGTTATTGACCAAATAACAAATAATCAATCCTATGAGAAATGAAACCTTTTGAACGATCAAATTATTTAATTTAAATCTATATTCATTTAAAATTTTCATAAATTCTATTCTCACTTTATATTTTATTGAATCTTTTGGTCATCTCACTTAAATATTATAATCAAGATTCAAAGAACATTTGCTACTATTAAAGAACCATTTGGTACATATTTATGCATCCATAAACTAGAAAATAATATATGTAATACAACACTATAAAATAGAACTAACAATCATATGAAATGGAAGAAAATAAAACCAAAATAAGGAAGATGAAACCATGAGAACTATATAAACTAAAATTAGTATAATAGTATATATAAGCCAAGTTAGCAAAATATAGAACTTATAAATAATAATACACAACTCACCAAGTCCAATATTTGCAATAAGTCAAGGTAGAAAAATATAGAACTTATAAACAATAATACACAAAGTCACTAATTTTATGTGTCTGTTAAAATTTTAAATGTAACCCCTCAGTTGATATAATCCACCAAGGGCTTATCTTTATCTTGGTCGAAATGGGGGAACCCCTTTGAACCAAGTCTGTAATGGAGGACTTTCACATTACAAGCGAGTAGGAGGAATTTTCTAAGAAGGATGACTTTTTCTTGGAACTTGAAGTAGAACATGGAGGGGGACAATGAATACTTTAGAGTGGAGAATATTTAGGGAGACTTCCATCCTAGTGGTAGAAAAAATGGGGGCCATAGAATTTTTTATAGCCATCACTAGTATGGGCCAGGTCTCTTTCAATTTCAAATTGAAAAAGGAGATCAATCAGTCTATTGAAAAACTATAAACAAAGGTGATAATTCAGAAGCTTATAAGCATGGAAATGTTTGATGAATTCAAAAAGATTAAAAGTTTGTTGTTCCCTAGAGATTTATCCTCATGTAAAAGTGAATTTAAATAGGATAAGGAGGATGAAATATTTGATGAGTGAAAACACCCCAAGGAGCAAGAACTAGTAATAATGATCAAGGATATGAAGCTAGGATGGATACTAAATAGGGGAAGGAGTTTAAGTCTATAGGTCTAAAGACGAAGAGGTCCATCATAAAATCTATGTAAGGAATAGGCAACCACACCATAAGTGGGGAAAATAAAATAGAAAACATGGGGACCAACAAGCTAGTCCTCTATTCAGAGTCTAAGGATTTAGACTATCATCTGGTGTTTACGTTTTTTCTCATTTTTTAACTAGTGTTTTGGCATTTTTTTGCTAAAGTCAGTGGCTCTGATTGGTTTTTAGGTTCTATTTATTTTTTTTCTTGCCACTTTTTCTTACATATAATTTAGAATCTTTTTTTAAGGTCATGAGACCCTCAATCCATATTTTAACCTATCTAATAAAAAATGCATAAGTCACTAAGATCAATATTTGAAATAAAATATTATATATTAATTATATAGATCACAAAAAATAGAGATAAAATTTAAAATATTAAAATTTGGTATAAAATTTATTCTGAGAAGGTTTTGGTTATAAAATTACAAGGCAAGGAATTTTCCATGCAAGATATCACATAAAGTATTAATTATTTGATGGAGAAGTTAAATTATAACCACCATGTGACTAAAATGTCCTGCATCGTTTTTTAATGTTTTTCATATAAATTTTAAATCTTATGAAACCAAAGAATTTTGATATTAGTACCTATATGTGATCTCTCATTTTAATAAAACATCTAAGTTATTTTAAAGGGTACCAAGTCCATTTCAAATATAGTTATAAATGACCATACTTAACCTTCACTTTATATTTACAAAAAAACATCTATTTAAATAAATATGAAACTACTTTAATAAATTATTTCATGTGATTATAAAGTAATTGAGAATATAAATAGTTAAAACTAAAACATTTTAGACACAGTCTCATGGTGGGGGCCACTAAACATGCATATCTATACAAGATTTGTTCATTAAATATACATTTATCTTGATTTCAATAACATTCATATAAAAATTAAATAATGTAACAATTAAATATTTGCATAAAAATTTCCATTCTTTTAAATTTATTATTATATTTATATATATGGTTGGCAAAATTGAAATCCATTAATACTACCCCAATATTCTCACTATTTACAAATTTTGAAACTCTTTCAATATCATCATTATTTAGATAGTGAAAACATATGTGAAACTATAACTTTTCATTAAAAAAAAATCATCTTCCATTACCATTTTTAATTTTGACTTTGGAATCCATATATATATATGTATATGTATATATATATATATATATATATATATATATATATATATATATATATATATATATATATATATATATATATATATGTATATATGTATATATGTATATATGTATATATATGTATATATATATATATATGTATATATGTATATATATGTATATATATATATATATATATATATATATGTATATATATATATATGTATATATATATATATATATATGTATATATATATATGTATATATATATATATATATATGTATATGTATATATATATATATGTATATATATATATATATATGTATAT
This sequence comes from Torreya grandis, assembly GCA_037957365.1. Lineage (NCBI taxonomy): Eukaryota > Viridiplantae > Streptophyta > Pinopsida > Cupressales > Taxaceae > Torreya > Torreya grandis. The sequence goes on along the minus strand of JARHVA010003210.1, from coordinate 1,198,088 downwards.
ATATATATATATATATATATATATATATGTATATATATATATATATATATATATATATATAGACATGTCTTTGTGTGTGTGTGTGTGTGTGTCTATATATATATGTGTGTGTGTGTGTGTGTTTGGCTTCCAGAATCAAAATCCATTAATACTATTTCAATATTTTTAATCTTTTAAATTTTTGAAAATGTTAATATCATGATTATTTAGATAGTGAACAAATCTACCTTATTGTAATTTTTTTATTTAAAACAAATTTTATATTCCATTTTTATTATAAAACCATTTAAAAAACTTTCAAATGAACCCCAAATTAAAATGCATAAAACTCAAATCCTTCTCTTCCATAAATCCATCTTTTATGATTCATATTAACTATGTAAAACTCTTAAATGTTCCTTTTAAAAAATTTAAAGAGATCCAAATAACTTTAAATCCATTATGACATCAATATTTAATATATAAAGGTGAATATACATGAATTAACTTTCAATACAAATTGTTGGTTTTTTATAACACAAATATTTGAAATAAAAGTCAAGGATTAAAAATAAGAATGAATACCTTAAAAAGACTTCAAGTCACTTAGAATATCATATAAATGAATAAAAAATGAATGACATTTATATGAAAAATAAAATAATAAAAAATTATTTTCCTTATACTTCAATGAAGATTCAAAGAGTATTTTTAAATTAAAAAACTAGTTATTCTTGTTTTAAGAAAATATATATTTGATTTAACCTTTTGTATCTTCAAATATTTTCATAAAACAGAGTTTCATAGAATATTCATAGCACATGTAAGGAAAAAAATTATAAATTAATTAATAAATATTTAATTGAATTGAATTATCTTTCTTATTCTTTCAAAATAAAACCATTTATTATAATAGAAGGTTTATAGTCTCAAAAATGTATACTTATTCTAAATTAAAACCTTCAAGAATATAATAGGGTAAAGAAATATTATCACAAATATACTTAAACATATATATTTAAAAAAATATTTAATCCTTTTCTTTTAATAATAACTGGAATATATTAATAAAAATAAAACCAATAAACACATAACTTGAGAAATAAGCTGAGCATTTTAGAAAAAAAAATATAGATAGATACTTTAACAAATTCATTCTCATAAAGAATGAAAACCTTTTTTATGTCTCATATATTTCAATTATGCATAAAAAATAACAAAATACCCCTTTATTTTTAATATCAACCAATATATTTTTTAATAAAAAACCCATAACAAATAATATCTAAGGACACAACCAATTCTTAATGAAATACAAGTCACCACATAGGTTATGTAGAGATATTTTAAAAATGAATTTAATCTTCCTTATAGTTGAAATCCATTTCATGTTATTCTAAACATATAAATAAAATCCCATGCTTATTATTAAATTAATGATATAGCTTTAATTAAGAAAAAAAAACTCAAAGTAATAAGGTATCCATAAAATAATAAAAGCATTGCAGTCATTTTAAGGTTTGAAAATATTCTCTTTTATTAAGAGACAATCAATCTCAAAACTTTATCTATGAAATCATATCATGATAAAAAGAAAATAAATCCACAAACATAAAAATTAAACAATGAAAAATTTAAATTTTACCTTTAATATTTGATATTAGAGTAAAAACTAAACAAGCTCAAACATTTAAAGCATTTTGTATTAGAAATTACAAATTCCAATATAGAGACAAATATTTTATATATGTATGTGTATTTTTCCCTATCACTTATTTATTTCAAACTTTTTTACTTTTAGTTAAACACCATAAGACTATATAAAATAATATTTCTAAATTTATTCAACTTTTCACTATTATCTTAAAAAAATGAAAAAATTAAACATGAATTAAATAATTAAAACAAAAAGGTGTCAAAATAAAAAATACTAAAAGATTGAACAAATAATTGGCAAAACCAAGGGCTTTACTTTAAATGACCTTCCCAAATAACATTAAAACAATGAAAGTACACCTACGAATAAAACCTAGTGAAATTTTTAGAGATAAAAAAAATAGGATTTCCATCTTAGAATAAATTTTATATGGATTTGCCCTCATGGAAATACCAATAAGAAATAAAGAATAAAATATTTTTTATAATAAACTATGTTAATGGCTTGCTTGAAAAGTGTCAAAATTATCAATGTACAAAGTTGCATTTAATGCACATTTCCTTAAAGAAACTAAGAAATGAGATTATTTAAATCCACTTACCTCTAAAATGCACCACTATCTCCAATGGATTTTATATCTAATACAAAATATCATAGAAATAATCTCAAACCTTTTTTAACCTCCAAAATTACTTTCAAATATTATCCATTAATACCCACTCTTGATATCATTTATGTCATCAATATGTCAAGGCCTAAAAACAAAGTTGCTAAAAATCACCATAGGCCAATGAATCTATCAACATTTATGGTATAAGAACATGACTTATAACTTTTCCTTCTTGTTCACTTTAAAATAAAATTTTATATACAAATGCATAGTCTGAACCTAGTAGATAATGGAAATAAATATTACTATCACCCATATATTATTTTGGGAATGGACTTATCAAAAAAATTAACTGAAGCTCAAAGATACATATTTAATAATAAATATTTTCAAATTAAACCATATGAATGTGCCTATCAAAACTTTTTTTTCCAAATGTGACCTTGCCAAATAAATTTTAATGTAACCATGTAGCTAGGTTTTTCTTTCAATGAGGGAACATTATATCATATTTTATATTTAAAATAAAAATTAATATAAAAAATTAAAGATATTTCCACATAAAGATTATCATTTTTCATAGTTATCATAAAATATTATCTGAAATAATATTACAAATTGAAAAAGAATTAACTTTTATTATTTTTAGATCAAGTATGAAATCATCAACATTGCTTATACTCTATCATTTATATGAGACTACAATTTTTTTTTTGAATTATTATAAAATATATCAAAATTGAAATAAAATAAATAATCAAAAGTGTAATTTACATCCTAATAAATGTAAATTTAAGCATGCAAGTTAAGCGCCAGTATAAATGTGATTATAATGGCTTTAATTAAGGCATAAAAGGTTTACATTTGTCTTTAAAAATAAATATGAGATATTTGAATAGAGTAAATGTAAATTTAGTTAATAATACAATGTTTCTCTAGATACTCTAATATTTATCCAAATGGTGGTCCTCTTTTCTTATAATGAATTTACATGTTTATAGGGTATATGAGAGATCTTTCCCTAATACCATTCATGGGGAATTTGATTCTAGTCTAGTATAAAATTTCATACTTTTAGATAAGATTGGATTTTAGAATTCATAAATAGTAATCCAATAACATAATAAAATATGGAAGCTTGATATGAAAAATAATGCAACTTATATTTATTTACAAAAATAGGGTAAATATTTGTGTGCACAAAATTTAAAAAATATGAGGAATGTTAGTTCTTATGATCAAAGGGTGAATGTTTCCTTAATAATTTGTTTAGACTAAATGAAGTAATGTATTGATACATATGTATTTGAATTCTACATACATAAATAATCTTATCTAGCCTCCATGTGTTATCTCTCCTCTCTTTTTCATTATGGATCAAATGGTTACAATATATACAATCATTATAATAAGTGATTACAAAAAATGATGGTTAAAAAATGGTGGTAGTTTATATTATAGGCAAGTGACATTTAACCTTATTAAAAGTGTGTAATTAAACTTAAGTTTATGTAGTTTGATTAATAATTTACTAATGTGATGTAAACTCATATGATCCTAGTTTGCATGAAACATGGTAGGAAGAACCTAACACATGGATTATAAGTGTGTGCATGTCAACACATAAACATAGAGACATGTGCAACATGGACTAAATTTTTCTTCCAATAAAAATGGTAATGTATGGTAAATTAGTTTTAATGTATGTTTCATAAGTGGGTTTGTTGTACACATAGTCTAGGAGAGTGTGTGTAGAAGCATACTTTTGTGTGTAAATTGTAGAGTGTTGTGGTAATTAATAAAGTTACTACAACCCTATGTGTGAACTATAAGATACCCCATACACAAGAGATACAAAGTAAAATTGAGGGGTGTGCATACCTCTATGGAAGTGTCACATGGATCATCATGTCTTGATGATACACACACACACACACACACACACACACACACACACACACACACACACACACACACACACACACACACACACACACACACACACACACACACATGCGCATGCACACACACTTCAATAATTAAGAATTAGTTATGTGGATTGATAAATATTAAGAAAAGAATGCTACCCATGATATATAAAGGATTGATTAAAAATAATCCATGCACAAAAAATAATAGATAAACTATGGAATACATGAAAAGTGTATCATACTTTTAATTTGATGTGTTCATATTTGTAAATGCTTCATTAAAATAATCAAATGAGTGTAATACAAGAAGAATTGGACATTGTCTAAGGATACTAATATTGGGAAATTTGGAAAAATCCAAGAAAATGTAAGTTTTTACATCTTTTAAATTCTAATAATACTTTCATAAATTATATTGTTGTTGCCTACACCAACATACCCCATTTTTATTTATTAAAATAGGCACCCTCTTATTTTAATTTCGCCTTTGGTTTAATAGGTTCCTAAATGTAAAGTTTTGTTTTCTAAAAGCTTTATTGATATTTACCAAGTCTTTTAATCAAATCTTCATCATTTAACTTGGTTTATAAATCACATCTAGGCCTACCCAAATTTTAAATTTGAATTTTTCATAGATATGCTATGTTTTTGTCTATTTTATGTTTATGTTTTAAAATGCAATTGAAGCCTCCTTTTAGACTATTTCATCTTAGGTTTGTGAAAGTTATCTGCCTCTTTTCTTAATCAACTCAATCTTTTTAGGATTTAGTTTGATTTAAATTAAATAATAATTTTCTTTTGTTCATCTTTCATATTAATTTGATTTAATTAAAATGCTCAAAATTTGCATTGAAGTTGTTTGCTTTTATTGATTTTTGTTTGCTTTAAAATGCTCAAAATTTCATTGTGCCTTTTGTTTCAGTTCAATATACATAGTTGTTTTGATTCAAAGTTACTTAGTCATTAATTTTTTTAATTTGAATATTGATGATTGTGTGTTTTCATTTTGTGCCCATAGGTGCTTAAGTTATCTATGCCATGTGGTAGTCTCCCAATGGCTCCAACCTATTTAAGACACTTTCAATGAGACATGTTTATATATCTTCAAAATTTTATCAATTCTAAATGTCAATCTCCCAATTATACTAGACCCATTCAATATTTTTTTAAATACTTAGTCAATTTTTATTTATTTTCCTGAAGCCATGTGTCAAAAATTTAATTCAAAAGACTTAGCTAAAAGTTTCAAGCATTTTCCTGACAAGTCTATACATCAACAAAGCTCTGATAAATTTTATTAATAGGATATTAGCAATTTTTAATATCTTTATGACCCATTGATCCCTACAAAAACCATACATTATAAAATCTCTAAGAGCATGGTGGGACGATCATCCCAAGAATATCATAGCAATAATTTACCACCAACATTTGAATGTATTTGTAATTATCCTTTTTAATTTAATGTAAATCACTTAGTACAACATTATTCATTAATTATAATGCTCAATATAAAGATTAAAAAGAGAAAAAAGGCATAAAAGACAAATATTTTCTTGAAAGAGGTGTGGCTTCTAATTGTAAATCATGGTCTAGTAGGCAAATCTGTCAAAATCCCAACTACATTCTCAATCACCATTTAATTTTTTAACCACCCTAGTAGTGGGTTGAATGAGATTCATGGGAAAAATATACAGATATAAGGGACTTTGATATCTCTTTTAAGAGGTTAAATTTTTTTATGAATGAACTCTATCAAAACTTTAATAAGATTTTACTTATCTAGACTATGTCTTTTACTCGTTGAAAGTTAATCATCATTTTTAGTTACATTTATACTTTTGAAAGATGATTGATCTTACTATTTGTTAAAAAATTAAATATTGTAATTAGATTGTGAAATAGATAATATAATTCACTTTTGAATTATTTTTGTTTCCTTTATAACATTATTTGCTTTATGTGATTACATCTATAAGGTTATTTGATATTTATATGCAATAAATACAAATATTTTGTGTGTTTATATTTAGTGAAGGATTTTTGAGTTATGTATTCATTTGGTCCCTATAATCTTTCCCATTTTGCCTCTAAAATTTTGTACAATCACTAAGCCTAAACATAGTGGTATAATTGTGACCTGGCATACTTTAGTTCTTGAAGCATTGGTATTCATTTGGCTAGGAATCCTATTTTATAATCTCCCTTCCCTATATTTTTATGCTTGTTTTGTAATTTAACTATATTTAAATTATTTTATAAAGTTTAGAATAAAATTATATTAAATATAATTTAGTTCTTGAAGCATTGGTATTCATTTGGCTAGGAATCCTATTTTATAATCTCCCTTCCCTATATTTCTATGCTTGTTTTGTAATTTAACTATATTTAAATTATTTTATAAAGTTTAGAATAAAATTATATTAAATTTATCAACAAGATCAAAACATTAAATTTTAAGTTTAAACAAATAGTATTGAGCTTCTGGTGGTATCACTGCATCTTTTTGAAGTTATTCTATGTAGGCTATATCATGGAGCCACATACATATAAATTTAACATGGATTGATCAAGCATTGATATTAAAATGGAGGATAAAATTTCATTATTGTTCCCACTCTCCTATTTGAAACGCTCAATCTCATGAATGTTTTTGAGCAATATTTTGGACTGGACAACAACTGGCATTAGAAGGAGGGCTATTATTTTTTTCCTTCCCTTTTAATTTATGTTTTATATTTAACTAAACAAAATTTGGTAGTAGGAGGGATGCTCTTTTTTATTATTCTTTTTACCCCTCCCTTTTACTTTTTATGGTTTGATTCACTAGATAATAGATGGAACTAAAAGGAGGGTCTTCCTAGTTTGAAATTTGATAAAGGGTAGCTATAAATTGTTGATTTTTTTTTAAATAGATAATAATTTGTATACACATTTGTTATTCACAAATTTTTGCTTTTATTTTTCTATTATGAACTTGAAGGTGAAGTACTGACAATAATTAACTAAATTATTTGTAGTAAACCAAGATAGATCCTCATGTGTACATTACCCAATCCCAAGATGTGCATGGGAGAATAATTATCTCTCCATTACAAATTAATAGAAGAATCCAAATAGTAAGAAGACATAGATCCATAGTAAATCTAGTGATTGCCAACTTTTCATCCCAAACCACCTAGAATTAGCATATACCTATAGTGTTACCAATGGCTTGGATTTTTGGATCTATAATAAACATTCAAGGGGTCATACATGACTTACCTAAGAACTAAAAAATATATTTTCCTATATTCACACCTAATGTATGAAGGATTATATAAGAGTATATAACATCATACAAGACTACTCTAAGACTCCTCAATTTCAAGTACAAAGACATGCCCTGTAAGTTGTTCCCTTTCACACTCATGGACATATGATATGACTGGTTTATAAATCTCCCCAAGGAATCCATCACAAGCTAGGACCAATTTATAATCACTTTTTTAAATTAATTATGGAAATTTAAAGACCCAAGAATCTTGTATCAACAGTCTATATGCATTAAATGATAACCTAATGAGCCTATTAGGAAATTTAAAGCTCATTTCCATAAAATTTATAGTAGAGTCACCACCATTTATAAGTTTTATTCTCTAATAGATTAAGAAATGTATAAAAATTATTTGGACCCTTAGATTTCCATGTTATTGAGATGAGACACTATGTAAGTAACCTTACTTATGACATATGTTGAGGCTATCAAGGTCTATATATAATTTAACCTATAAGGTCAGGTGATGCCTCTCATCCATAATGAATTACCTAATATTCCAACATTAATCCTTCTCCCAAATGCAAATATAAACTTGACTCTATCTAAACCATTTATAATACCTAATCAATTCCCTTCGAGGCATACTACTCCAAACTAACGCTTAATTTTTCTTAGCCTGATGAAAAATGGGTTAGTTCTCCATTCACAAATCCAAATAAAATTATTATTAGCTAAAAATAAATAGACCATACAAGAGGATTCCAATAATAATTAATTAGATGCTATCTAATGGATGGTTCATATATTAATTAATGACTTCCTTAGTCTACAAGGAAAATGGGTATTTGACACATTCAACCCTACTCCCCAAATTGAGAAACCCAAATTTTCAAATCATAAATGTAAAATCATTAACATTAGTTCCCTAGAAAGACCCCAAACTATCATCATAGGTCTTGATTGGATAGATTAATAAGTTGAGTAGATACAAAATTTGATACTATGATATAAATATGTAATTGTTTGGGCCTATGGACACCTAAAAGTCTTTGACCCAGAGGTGATTACTCATACTATACCCATTAAACCATACCAAAGTCAATTACAATAGAAAAGAGGCATGTGAACCTAATCATGGAACCATTGATACGTAAATAAGTTTAAAAATTACTCCCAAATAGGAAAAATCTTCCCAATTCACCATTATACTTGGGTGGAAAACTTGGTACCTACTTGAAATAAAGGTGGTGAAATTAGATTATGCATAAATTTTATAAATCTGAATAAAGCTTCAAATAAAGATAATTTTCCATTATCTTCCCTTTATAAAGTGATAAAATTGGTTAATGGGTCTTAGATGATGTCCTTATTAGATGGATTCTCAGGGTATAATCAAGTCCTAGTCAATTCAGAGGATCAAATCAAAAATTACATTCAAAATAAAATGGGGCACATTCACCTACCAGTGAATGCCATTTGTATTCATTAATGTTAGAGTTACATTTCAAAGAGATATGTATTTTACATTTGAAGGTTTAACTAGTAAGTACAAAGTGATTTACATGGATAATTTAAATGTATTTTCAAAATAATGGTCAGATCATATCCACCATTTATAAATTTTTTTGAGAGATATAGAAGCTATGGAATTTACTTGAACCCAAAAACTAGTGTGTTTGGTGTCACATAAGGTAAATTTATCAGTTATATCATCATGAAATAAGGTATTTCCATTGATCATGAGTGAGCTAAAGTAATCTCTAAATTGCCTCAACCAAATAATAAAAAGAGTTAAAATCTTTCTTTGGAAAAATTAATTTTGTTTCAAAGTTCATTTATGGATTTTTTGAAATTGCAAAACCGTTAAACATTATGTTTAAATAGGATGAAAAAATAGAGTGGCATGATGAGTCAAATAAATCATCTCAGGACATCAAAGATGACATAATGTAAGCACCAGTGTTAGTTAGTCCAAACTATGTCAAAGAATTAAACATATAGCCATTTTACTTTGAACACATAATTTTTACCTATCTCACTCATAGATTGGATGGATAAGAACACCTCATGGTATTTATGAGCACCAATTTGAAGGATATAGATCTAAGATTATCCAAATTAGATAAACATGCCTATGCTCTAGTCAAAGCTATGAATAAATTTAGGCACTATATTCTTATGAGTAAATTGCATGCAATCATACCATACCTAGTTATCAAGCTTATGTTAGGGAAAAAAAAGCTAGGTAAACATAGGGGCTAATAGATGACCAAGATGAAAGAGTGTGACCTAAATATAAATATTTACATGCTAATTATAGGATAAGGTCTTACTTAGATGATAACCATCAAATAGACTTAGAACAAGGGATACAATATAATTGGTATTCTCCAATTGTCTATTACCTTTTCTATTATAGCCCACCTATTGGTATTAATCAAACATAAAAGAGATATCTTAGGTTTAAATCCATGCAATAAGTATTGAATAAAGGAGTCCTCTTCAAAAAAAATCATCAAGGAATCTATCTTAGATGCCTATAAAAATTTGAAGCTAAGGAAATGATGGATAATTTCCATGAAAAACTAGGCATTAGTTATCTTACTAAAAATACAATGTCACACAAGATACTTCTAACAAGTTACTATTATTTGACCCTATTCAAAGATGTCCATGTACATGTTATGGCATGCCCTCAGTGTTGCCAAATGTTTTCCAAAAGAGAAATCGATGATATGATGCCATTGCATCCATTTATAGAAGAAATGCCATTCACCTAATGGGGACTATATTTCATAAGAGTCATTAATTTTAACTCCTCAATAGGCCACATGTTTATTCTTATGGCCATAAACTATTTCAAAAGGTGGATAGAGTTAGTGGTAATAAAAAATAACACTACTAATGAGGAGATAAATTTTATGGAGAATAATGTAACCACTTGATTTGGAACCCTAGTATCATTGGTTTGTGACAATGGCCCTATGCTTTAATCCACAAAATTCAATGAGTGGGTATATAACAATGAGATAATTTTGACATTTTCATCCAATTACTACCCAAAATGGAATGTACTGGTATAAAAAACTTATAAAAAAATTATTGAGGCCATCAAAAGGTCTATAAAAGGGATACCTTGATAATGGTATTCAATACTCAAGTTTTCTCTCTGGGTTGATTACACTAGACACAAACACTCTCTTAAAATATCGTTGTTTATATTAGTCTATGAATTAGATTTAGTCCTACCAATTACACTCAAGTTTACTACATAAATTAATGTAGTAGTACATGGATCCTAATGAAAAGGTAAATTCTAAATTCTAGGCTGTTAGGCATCATACAATTGGAAGAATCTAGAGATGAAGCCTTGATAAAACTCAACAAGCATCAAAGCACTATCAAGTACTAGTTTGATTAGAAATCCAAGATGAATCCCTTTAGTATTTAATAATATGTGACAAATCCCATGAGAAAATGGGTCAGCATCTTATGTTTGATCGACTTTGGATTGGGCCATACCAAATAATTGAACTACTAGGATGGAATGCTTTTCAATTTAAAGATCTTGTTAATGATAGATTGTGTACCACTAGGTTAACATATAGTGTTTAAAAAAAACTTCTCATTTTTTTATTCAAAAAATATTTTGCATGAGTTTCATGTTGTGATAATCTTGTTATCCTTGGTGGAATAGAGGAATAATAAATGAACTGTTTCACAAATTTGTATTAACTATTAGTTGAGAGCCACTATGGCCTATAGTTAATATTTGACTTTGAGGATGATCTATATTATTTAAAGTGAATTGTGATTAAAAATGGGTCTAAATCTAAACTAATATTAATATTCTCAATGAAACTTATCTAAGGTGAATTGATAAAAAAAGAGAAAAAAGAAGGGTAGGAAAGAAAAGAGAACTATTGTTGATCTTTGTTTCAAATATTATGATGAATTTCCAATTTCATTTGAACATGCATTTAACCAATATACAACATGAAATAACATAATCTCAAATCCTATCACACATCATGAAAACATCTATGGAAGATATGAAAAGATGCAAATAAGAACAAGATTTAATTTTAAAAATTTAACCCTGTAAGCAAATAACACTAGCCTAGATGCAAGAAGAGCAAAGAAATCAAAGTAAACCTAAGAAATTTCAACTAATCCATAATTATCACAAATGAGAAACTCTGCATTTAAATATGCACATCTAGAATTCACAAGGACAATTCAAATATTGAAGATAATATCAAAAAAATGAGAGAGAAACCATGATAGCAATTTACACAAGCAAATGTGGACAAACTTTAAAAACTCCTTATATTAATATTCTCAAAAGTTACAAATACTTTTTTGGATCAAAAAAATCTCTCCCCCTTTTACAATGGTTAATACCTCTTTATATAGACCTTTCATAAAGTATGCATATTAGTCATGTCAAAATTTAAAGACAACTATCCCTTTACAATCTTTTGAGAACCCTCTAGAAATTCTAAATGACCAACTTACAAGTAATGTAATTTACAAGTTTCATGTGCCTTTACAAAAGAATATTCTCTTTTAAAAAGTATATAATCTCAATTACAAAAAGAATATTCCTATCTTAAATAACTTGGAGAGCCTTGTGTTATCATAGTGGTTTTCCTTCCTTATAGAATCTTCATTCTATAATGTTGTTCATTGATCAACCAGAGATCAATGATCAATTTCATGAACAATTCTTTTTCTTGATCTGTTAGGCCTTTGATATCCCTCTCAACCCTTTTCAAATCTTGTTTAATGCCCCTGGCTTCTCCTGTCTTTTATTTTGATGATAAAATTAGGCCCATGACCTTCTTATTATCAGCCCTTATTTTCCCTTGTCCTCGATTATTTACCTCTTCCATTAATTGAGTAGTTATATGCTTGAACTGCTTCTTTGTTATTAGACCTAAAGGACTAAGTGTGGTAGGTTCTTTGATCAAGTTATTCAATATGTGTATCATTTTATCTTCTTTCTATTTCAGGTCCTTAGAAATATCCTCCAACTACTTGGACCAGGTGATTAAGGCCTTGATCTTATCAATTAATATAGCCATATCCATATTCCTGTGGGCTAGGATAACTATCCTAAATTCAAGGATTTGATTTTTATTCAAGACATTAATCAAATCCTTCACTTTTTATCTAAAATATTTCCATTGGCCAACTTGGCCTTTAGCCATGGTGTTTTGTTTATCTACTACCTCTTGCCTAGTTTTCTTTGACTTTAAATAATTGAATAAATCAATCATGGTGTCCTCAAATTACCTAAATCTATCTTCTTGGTTGACAAGGTAGCTTGTTTTTTATTGTTCTTACTCTACTGCAAGATGCCATTCATCATTATTTACATTTGATCTATTTGAGCTTGAGTCATTTCAAGTACATTTTCTTCAAATATTGGGTCTTTATCAATATTTTCTCCTCCAACTAGTGTCAATCCAATAAAAGGTTCCACTTTTTAGAAAGTGAATTCCTCTCCACCAACCATGGCCTTCTTTTTATTTACCCTTTATAAATTGGTAGTCATTAGGTCAAATTTGACACCAACTAAATATTCTATCACATTTAGAATTAGGGTCTCTATTTGTGTTTTACTTGATTCTCTTGGAGTAGCCATTCTATACCCTTCTTCCTTCTGCAATGAAACTATCCATGGCTTGACTTCCTCATGCACTAGAATAATCATTGCTTGCATCAATGCCCAAGTATGGTGTATAGTAGGTACCTTTTGCAATTTGATATCGATGATCCATTTAGGAATGATTGGAGCCTGAATCATGTTTTCTTCACTGAATATATTTCTTTCACTCAAAAGATGAGTGAAAGTCACCTTGGGCTTGTTGGTTTTAAGTGGGATAATGGTCAATTTATCTTCTCTTTTAGGAGTGTATATAAGAACTATGTCTAATACTTCCTTCCCCTTTCATTCTTTGTCTTCCTCCATTTATTCATCCTTACACTAATAGATTGATGATAGCATTTTTAAATCATCTTCAATTTTTTCACTAGGGTCTACTGTTATCTTATGAACCTCCTCCACCAATCATCCTTTCTCCTCTACTTGAGTTGAAGAAGATTAAATTTCATATGGCCTTTCCTCCTCTAGCCTTAGCTTAGTTTGTGCCTCAGGTCTAGACATTATTAGTAACTAGGTTGGTGGAGGTCTATAAGGTACAACACTTAAAAAATGGTACTACCTTGGCCTTGCCATTTGTCATCATTCCCTTTTTTCTCCCTCTGCATTCTAGACTCTATTTTGATGTTGTGATTTTTCAATATAAAGGTGACCTTGTAAAATGAAAATTAATTTATATATATGGGGTCAAAAGGACTAGGTTTATGATCATAGGGTACATTTATTGCCTTAGATATCAAGTGTTATTCAACCCTCCCTTATGGATCCCACTACCTTAGTTCATCAATTTGGATATTGAAGAAGGTCCTATGTCTAGAAGTAGCCTCAATGTTCTCCCATTGTGTAAAAATGGTCCTTCCAATGGTTAAGGGGAGGTTATGAAGTAACCCCTTCCTCTTAGTTTTTCATAAACCATCTATCCCATTACAAATTTGGTAAGCCACCTCTTTCTTAGCTAACTTGATTGACACGTGGACTGGTAATCTAAGGGGAGTGAATTTTGTTCCTCCAACCTTGATTATTGTATAATTTGGATATAACTAGATGTATCATATGGCCTTAATTGAATTTTTGGTTAAGGGGTTGACTCTTGACATGGATTCCTAGTTATGGCCTCAGTTAGGGATAGATAAACACAGTCACAAATGAAGTGGATGTGGTCCCTATATTTGAATATGTGAAAATTTTAATAGTAATGGAGACTATATGTGTCCTAATAATTGGCCATTCCCTTAGGTTTAGTATCTTTTTACTAGCAAACAAGACATCTAGGAGGTATGACATCATGTAAAATTGGTTCCTAGTTTTCTTCCTGATTACAAAGATCTACCTACTTAAATAAGTGTTGAACACTTCACCAAGGGGAGGGGTGAGTTATTTATAAAACATAAAATAGATTAAGGGCACCCAAAATTTTTTGACATATGTAGTGGTTGAATTTATTATAACACATTCATCAGAATCATGATCATTCTTATCTTAGGTCTGAATTGACCAATGATAATGTTGCCAGTGAAATATGAAAATACCTTATTTTTAGAATATAACCAAAGGGAAAGGATGGTCTTTAATTTATTTTACTTATCCCAATTGTCTATTTTGGTTTGGTCTAATTGGGTTTTAGATAGTTTTTAATAGTTATCAAATTCTATATCAGAGATATAAGCTATATTTCTATGAGTATGCTCATTGATTAACATGAGCTTATCAAAATTTCCATCTCTAAAAATAAGAGATACTGCATATACAATGTAGTACCTCAAGTTTACTACAATGCAATGTAGACCCATCATTTAAATGGAAAATATGTCATAGTAAAGCCTTATTGTTGACACATTCTTCTCCTCTTTTCTTATGATGTACTACTAGTTCTCAATGATCCAAAACAAGCTCGACCAATTGTTATCCCTAGTATTTAAAGTTATGGCATCAAATTATGTGTCCTTAAAAACTCTTCTTTATATATTTTAGGTCAAATAGATATCTGCATGCTCTCTTGAGAAACTTTTCTAGGATGCCATGGCTATAAGTTTCTCTAAATTGCTTGCCAGTGGCCTATAATTTAATTATGGATCCAATTATCATTGCACATATGATAATCCAATCTTCCTTGGCTTGATTATGATGATCAGAAGGTTGAGTTAGGGATTTTATAAATTATATGGGTTTCTAAAGGTTTATATATTACTTTAATGGTGGTAGATATTTGTACTTATGTGAGCTTTGTGACTTAGATTGTGTTTAGATCTTTGTATTTATCCCTTTGTATTTCTTGGGTCCACAAACTATTTAACTTAACACATTATGCTTATGTGTCTCAAATATGGTGTCACCATGGCATCCTAATCATTAATATTTAAAAAATTACCATTACCCTTTTAAAAAATTCCCACTTGATTTTGCACCATTGGATCATCCTTGCACAAATCAATCACATTTCATCAATCTTGATGTGTTAAATCAAACACTATTAGCTACTTGTTATGTTTCTTATGGTTATGAAACTTGTCACTTAAAAATTTTATTTGAGATTTATTTAAATGTCAATATTGATCTTTTAACATTGATCTTTATTGAATGAATCAATCTTGATCTTCTTGATTATGCCTCTTCCTCTGTGGACCATTGATCAGAATGTGTGGGTTCATCTACCTATTATCGATATATGAAAGATGATAGAGATTTATTTTTTGTCCCATGGATATTACATGTGTCATATTTTCACTCATCCATGACATTTAAACATTTAATATACACCACCTTATCATCTTCACCTAGGAAAATGTGTTATATTAGATCTTGATCGATGAGATCGAATGATATTGGTTGCTGAGTGTTCTTTGGATGTGATTGTGATACTTGTCACCTTATCACTTGTATTTGGGATCCATTGAAGTTTTAAATTTATTTTCACCATTATATCAATCTTACCCAAGAAAATATTTACTATCAATCTTTGAAATATGTTTGAACTTTAGCCTAGGGTTGGGGATTTGAATTTTCAACTTTAATCTTGCACCATTGATCCCGATCATTTGATCAAATGTGGACCATTGATCATGCAGATGAAAATTATATTTAATTTAGTGCTCAAGAAAATAAATAACTTAGTATAAAGTTTTTGGACTATGGTTTTATTTCATGTTAATAAACATGGGTAAGACCTTGGGATAAATATTTTAAGCTAAGTTTTAAATATGATAAAAGGGACCTTATGAATAATAAAATACATAGCATATAGTTTTAGCCTAAGTTTTGTTGTATTAATAATAAAATAAAATTTAGGGTAAGTATATTAATCTAGGTCTATAATAAAAGGGACCCTTCATTTATTTAGACCATGCTAATGATAAAATTGACCAAGGGGTTATGGGACATGAAGGGACCAAGTATAAATTTTTAGACTAAGGTTTGGTCATGTTTAAAATTACAAATAAGCCTTATGATAAAGATTAATCTAATTCTATTGTTCAATTTTTGTTCATGTGCAAATTTAAATTTGATTCAAGAGGATCTAAGCTAGGGTATTTTGAATAAGCATTTCAATATTCTCAATCATGAATTTAATTTGATCCCTGACTGAGTAAAGAGTGGTAAAAGGCCCAAATTGGTATAAAAACCATGAAACCCATGCATTTATCATTATAAATGGAATCCATTTAAGTTGTAACATAAAACATAGAGATCTAATGTTATAAACTTTTAAGAGAGATTAAATTAGAATTATGAACAAATATGTTAACCAAATCAGGTGTGAATGATCTTGAAATGAAGACTATGTGAAATCATGCTAGTGGTACTTTGATCAAGTCAATTTTTAATTTTAAGGTATAAATTTGCAAATTTTGAAACAAGGGTCCCCATTTTTTATAAATGGAGGTATTTTGACCTCAAAAAATTGTGACATCTTGGAGAAACATATCCATATGTTAGAATTGAGAGACTTTGATTCAAACTAACAACTAGTTTATTCATTCTATTTGATCAAGTACCATTGGGATCAATTCATAGTTAAAATAAGTCTTGTATATATATAATTAAGGTAAAACATTATGACTTAGTCATGTTATGTGTTTTCTTTGATCCCACTTACTATTTTCCATGGGATTTAGAGAATAACTTCCAAATTTCATGACATTAATCATTAACACTAAATTTTAGCATGTTTGGATATTCATTAAGAACCATGATTTAACTAAGGAAGGATTGGGAATTGCTCTACTACTATCTAGGCATCCATATCCATGATAAATATGCCTTTATCTCCACTTAAGGCCTTGCTCCACTACCAACTAGGTGTCCATAGCCCTGGTGGAGGTTACCATAATCACCTCTACTTAGAAATCTCTTTGATTTTGTAATAATATGTTGTTTTTGTAGAAAAATTTAGATCATTTTGACTTTATAGCAAATTTTGGGAACCAAGTTAGCTAGGTTTAGGGATTTGGTCAAGTGTTTGATCTTCAGACAATTATTTTGGTTACAACCTTGTCCCAAGAAATAATGTTTATTAAGTGCAAACCTGAATGTATCCTAATAATTCAAGATTTCACCCGACATGTGAAATCCTTCTTAGAACCAATATTAGATTAAAACAATGCTCAAAATCTCTAGGAACAATTATCCAAATCATCAGTATTTACTAGTTTTTCCAAACTATAAAATTAAGATCATATTCTAATGATCCATGGTCAACTAATACCTAAGGATCATACCTTCATTCCTATTTGGTGAGGTTCTTTTCAACAATCATATTAATTTTTAATTGAGGATAGTCCAAATGGACTTATTATAATCAAGTAACAAAGAAGAGAAATACAACACACCAAATATAAATCAAATAAATTAAAAAAATAAATATTTACAAGCACTACTTAAAAACAAGGGATAATAAGGAAAAAAATGATAAGGAAACAAATCTAGCCTACCTATACTAGCTCTAGCTTAGCCTTATATTTCATTCCATGAAGACTCCAAGTGGTGAAATAGAAAAATAGTGCTTGAGGTATTTCCCTTTGGTTGGCAATGTGAACTCTGCTCGTAAATATTTTAGTTTGAAGGTTTTATCTCATAAGGTCTCAACAACTTGATATGGACCAATCCATAGAGGTGTAAACTTCCCATGTTTTTCCTTTGATTCTGAGGCTTTGTCTTCGAGAAGAACTAGGTCTCCTTGTCTAAACACCTTTATCTTTAAATGTTTGTCAAACCACCTCTTGATTATGGTTTAGTCTTTGTTATAGTTGAAAAATACCTCTTCTCTTTCACATTACATATGTATGATGTCGAGTATCCTCGAATTTTCAAATTCTTGGTCCTCATCCATATACTCTTACATGAACTTGTATGTTTTCATATTGAGTGTGACTGGAAAGATAGGTAATTGACCATATACTAGAAATAATATTGATTCCTTAAGAGCTTTCTTGATTATATTTCTATCTACCCAAAGGGAATACTTAAGTATCTTGTGTCATGTTCTTGATTTATCATCTGTAGACTTATTTATAGCTTTTATCAAGTTCTTATCGATTCATTATAACACTCCATTACCTTGAGGATAATGGTTAGATGAGGACTTAAGAACAATGTTATTGTCATATGCCCACTCTATCATCTCAATGGATATAAAGGAAGATCAATTATCATATACTAGAGTTACAGATATCCTAAACCTTGTACATATGTTCTATTCTAAAAATTTGATCACTTCTTCAGTCCTACACTACTTGTTTACCACTACTTCAATACATCTAGTGTAGTAGTTAGTGGAAGTAAAAACATACTTGTGACCATCTGATGAATTGGGGTTAATGACCCCCATGAAATCTAGTCCCCATTGAGTAAAGGGTTTATAAATCATTATTGGCTTTAATGGAATTGATGCCTTGGGATCTTTAGTGTTAAAGACTTGGAATTAATGACACTCCCTCACATGATTTTGAGCATCCTTGAAGATGGTAGGATAGTAATAACCAACTATAAGGATATTGTGGGATATATTCCTTCAAGATGGAAGGCCACTTTCAATATTTTCATGAAAAGTGTTTAATATCTCAATTTCCTCTTCATTGGACACACACCTTAGGTATATTCCTTCAAATTTATTCCTTTATAGCACTCCATCCTTGATTAGAAAGTGAGTTTCCTTGAGCCTTAAATCTCTCTTTTTCTCTCTACTTAACCCTATAGGATAATAGACATTTTTATAAAATGAACAATATGATCATACCAATCATTGGGCTGAAAATTTTATTCTTCTACTTATATGACACTCATTTTTGGATTAGTATTATAAATCAATTGAATTAAACCTCAGAATCTTACCAAATTTTTAGTCTTGATCTCTATATTATATCTTTGGAGAATAAACATCCACTTACCTCTCCTTTTTCTATGTTCACATTGATTACGCACGAGCTTAGTGGTAGGGTCTGATAGTATTTCATGTACATTATTTCTAAAGATATAATTCCTAAATTTATTCATTACCTTGACTAGAGCACATGCATATTTTTCAATAAGATAATAATTCAATTCAAAAAATTTAAATTTAGTACTCATGAAAGTAATAGGATGATCACATCCATCTATTTTCTAAGTTAGGACAATTGTATTTGTATGGTTGGAAGTAAAAGAGTAAAGATAGAAGTCTAGACTTATCATGATAGGGTATTGTCCAATTTATTCTTTTATTTACTTGAATGAATTCTTGGTCTCTAATTCTAAGTTATCTTAGCATATTTAATCAAATTGTCATTCAAATCTCTCGCTATTTTTGGAAAACTAGAAATAAACTTTCTCATAAAGTTGATTGTACTAGAGAAAGACTTTAGTTCCTTCCTATTATTAGGGGGTTCTATCTTTGATATTGAATTTACTATATCTAGGTCTATATAGATCCCTTCCTTAGTTATAACATGTCCTAATAATTTTACCTTAGTTAGAAAAAAAGGCTCTTCTTTAGGTTGATATAAATTTCATACCTTTTACACCTTTCAAATACCTGTTGCAAGTGCATGATGTGATATTCCATGTTATTTGAAAAAAATAGTTATGTCATCCATGTAGATGATAATTCACTTACCTATAATTCCCTCAAAAGCATGGTATATTTCTCTTTGGAAAGTTTCACTTACATTTATTAGTCAAGAGGGCATCCTTTTATAGGCAAAAGTACCCCACTTAGTAGTGAATATAGTTTTCAATCTACCTTCCTTGTTCAAAATCACTTGGTTATATCCTAGAAAACCATCAAGGACATCATTGTAAAACCATTAACAATATAAATAACCTAATCAAAAGAAGGCAAAGGATAGTTATCTTTCTTAGATGCTCTATTTATATTTCTAAAGTCTACACACAATCTGATTTCCCCATTTTTTCTTGACTGGTACTAAGTTATCTACCCAAGTAGAATGCCTAATGGGAAACAATATCCTCGCATCTATAAATTTCTTGACTTCTTTATATATCAGAGGTTATAAGACATAGTTGATAGGTCTTTCTTTTTGCCTAAAAGGTTTGTAGGTTTTTTTTAGTGGTATGGTATGAGTTATTAACCTAAGATAAAATATATTTAAGTCCTCATATGACCATGCTACACCATATTTATATTTAGTAAATAGATCTTTAGCTCTTATTAAATCCTCACTAGTGGTGGTTGTACCAATGTTTACTAGCTAGGGTTGACTTTGGGAACCTAGGTCAACATCATTATAATCTTTCCCATCTACTTTAGGAGTCTTGGTGGTCTCATATAGTTTTCCATAATCAAATAGTCTCTCTAAGGATATCATCCATTTTGGGATCTTATTATCAATTAATTGAATGACCTTTTCATCAATTTTTCCTTCAACTTTGTCATCATCAAGGGTGTTTTTACTAGTCTCATCAATGATGTGAGACTATAACACACATGAGCTAGTCATGAAGTTTATGATCTACTAGTCATCAATGAATACTTGAAAATGGTTGGGATTATTTGGTACTAAGAGACATGGGAATATTTCAATAGTAAACCTTTGTAACTTGGAATCTTTATTGACCATAAGGTTGGCTTTAGCTAAAGCAAGTTTATTAGTAGCCTTGTTTTCCTCTCTATGGATTGACATAATGTTGAAAGCATCAAAACATTTAATAAAGTCTCATACTATAAATTTATACTTCTTGAGATATGATAGATTACATTGGTATTTACATTTGGAATAATTAACTACTAGTTTTACATCACCAAAAACCAAATTTCCCTTAACCTTGTGTTTAATTATAAACTATAATCCAAGAATAAGTGCTTCATACTTAGCCAAATTATTGGTGCATGGGAACTAAATTTTGTAAGAGGAATTGTATTCTTTCCCAATGGGATTATTTACTTATACTCCTAATAAAATCTCAATTTTCATCTAGAATCATCAAAAAATATCTTCCATAATCCAAGCATAACATGATAATATTTTGGGTTACATGCCTTTATGGTGTCAGGAGTGTAAACACCTAGATATGAGTTAACTATGTCAACCATATCATTGGTTGAATTATGTTGGATGATCATATGATTCATTTTAGGTTCCTTTTCTATCTTGATCTTTTTTGGGACTCCTTTCCAAGGTAACTATATAATTGAACAATTAGTTGACATATAACCATTCAATGATCTAGTCTAGTCCCTACTTAGTAGCAACCCATATACATTAGGAATATCCAACACTTATATGTCAATGAACTATTTTATCCTTAGTTTATAATTAATTTACATGTGATAATTCAATAATTCACTAATCACTTGGACTCTTGATTTATCTAATAGAGTCACAACCCTATCATATTTAATTAGAGTCAAATATAATTGCTCACAAATACCCTTAGGCATGATATTTGTAGATGAACCTGAATATACCAATAATATGTTCAAATTATTACAAAATATACTAACTATGAGTAGGAAAGGTGGAGCATCTACATTATTTTTGTGAATTGTAATGTTATTTTTTTGAAAAAGATCCCAACAACACATCCCTTTCTTTTTTGATCTGAGTCAGCTCATGAAAATTGATGTTAGCTTTGATATTTTTCATGTCCTTTACTATATTATACCTATTATTCTAGGAATTAGATGTATCAAAATTAGGTTTAGAGGTACTTCCCTTAGGAGGCTATGGATTGTTGTTTGATGTAGTGTCAAGAGGAGTGTCAAAATTATTTTGTGGATTTGAGGTAGTCAAAGGTTGTTCCTACTCCCTATTCCTTAGATGATATATTTTATTTATATATTAATATTGACGTGGAAGATTGCACCCTTGGTAGGAGGCTGAGCTCCTACCTTCTTCACGCAACAATGGAAACTCCCCTCTCACCTGTGGGACCAACGAAGCTGGAACAGAGAGTCTCTAGATGAGGGCTAGCTCCGTTTGATGTATATTTTAGGCCCTGGTTTCTCCTATTGCTAACAAACAAAATAAAAAAAGTGGGGATGAAATGGGAGAGAGAGATACTGAAAATAAAACCTAAGCTTAAACAATGAAAAGGTGATACACCAAAAAATGTGACCCACCCAGCCCAAACATACACTTTTCACCAAAAAGGAGTGCCTATACACTTCATCTAACATGAGAAAACCTTCTACATCAGTGGGTTAGGGGTCTATGGAGATACAGGGAGGAAATAACTACTAGAGGCATTCTGAGACACACTGCAGCAGCCTATCTACTTCACCTATACTCCTCTAGGGACACTTTTGACAGACCTATAAAAGGAAACTCAAAAGTACATCAGACATGCTAAAATCATTCTGTAAAATCATTAATAAAATTACTTAACACAAAATCAAGGCATAGACACATACTAAAGATGCAAAACTTAGAATGGAGGTAAAAATGCTAAGTTTTGATTCAAGGTAAAATTTTGGTAGAGCTCTACCTTACAAGCCTGAGAGATTTTTGGGCAGAGTTTTGCCTTAAGGATAAGAGTTGATCCTTCCTTGAATGAGAATTTTACATTATATAGAAATATGAAGAGAAACTTGGTCCTTCCTAGGAAAGATTTTGGTGCTCTTTTCTGCAAGTGGCCCATGTGCATTCTGAACCTTGGTAAGAGGAAAACAGTGCTACTGATGTCATTCTTCAGAAAAGGCCTACGAGAACCATGTTGTATAATAACCAAAATTGACTTTGGCATTAAAACATTAATGTAATAACATGGCCACACCTCTTTCTTGCAAACAAACTGCAATTTGTCCCCTCATCAATGCCAATTGTAGAAAACAGGCTGCGCTGCTTGTCTGACAATAACTCTCCATCTCTTCACCACTTGAATTGCTTTTTATTTTTTGATCCTTGTCTTCTTCCTACTCTTTTAGGCCTTTGGGGTGATCTTCTGGCAGGTCACTATGTTCTTCAGGCTCCTTTCATGATCTGGCACTCAAACAGTTCAAAAACAAAAGGATATTTGACTGTGTTAAATTTGACATTCACGTGGCCATCACCCAATGGCTAGTTCATCTGCTTAAATTTGATGGCTTTTGGGATGTCACCATCCTTGGTAAAAGTCATCGGGTCTTTTGTTTCAGGCCTTTTCCCCATGGGTTTTCTATTTTGGGCTTTTTTCCCATAAACTAAAAGTTTGCGGGAATTGGCCACTTTGAATTTTCTATGGGCTCTTTGAATTTTTTGTGGGCTCTTTGACTTTTATGCAGGCTCTTTGAATTTTTTTGCACCTTCAAGCCCTTTTAAAATCCTTTCCCTAAATTCCTTTAGACTTTTTGTCTAAAGGAATTCCTTTAGACAAAAATTCTGAAAGAATTCGGCCTATCACTTAAGTCTTTTATCCCTTATGTCTTTAGGTTGCCCTTTAAAACATTATCTACCCTCTGCAAGCACTTCTAAACCTTAAACTACCCTCCATAATGGATTTTGTACCTTTAGCTATAGGACACCTCATTAAACTAACCCATTGAACCAAAATTGGTTCAACGATTCAATTGGTTCAAGACTGTGCCTCGAGCCCATTGAACCAACCCATTGAACCAAATTGTTGAACTGGTTCAATGGTTCAACATTGTGTTCTAATGCCAAGTGAACCAAGAATTTAAATTTTTTGATGAACGAAATGATTGAACCTATTTTTTGAACCAATTTAATGGTTTAACAAAGCACGCCGAGCCCGTTGAACTTTGACATTGAACCATCTGATTAAACTAGAAGCTGCTTGAACTAATACTGCTAAACTGACTGAGTGAACCAAGGTTGATTAAACCAACTGAAGCATTGAACTTAGTGGTTGAACCAAGCTAAAGCATTGAACTAGTTCATTAACTAAGGCCAATGAACTTATGCAACCTGAGATTGACTGGTTCTAAATAGCAAGGGAAGAAGGGGACCGATTTTTGGCCTATTGGGCAAAAAATGGTCAACAAATTGGTGACTCCCAGGGGAAGCATGCCTTCTATGCTTAGAGACTAGTTGCCTTGTATTCCATTGGGCATGGAGTCAAAATTTAGCTTGAATAAAGGATAGTAATAGCCCCAAAGATCTAAGAATCAAACATGAAACTTTTTACCCCAGATAAAAGGGAAAGACACACACAAGGCTAAAAACACTACTTATGCAAATCACACTTAGGGAAAGCAATAAATAAACTAAAAGCAAACTACTATATACAACTAACTAGGAATGTTCACCTCCCTCCTAGATCAAAGGGAAAATTTCTTAAGTCCCCTTCTTTGAAAGAAGACTTATGGTGCCAGGCAAGTAGCTAAATGAAAAAGAGAGTTGGCGACTTGATCTTCTTTCCTGTCACCTGGATTGGCTAGTATTTGAGTGGATCAGATTCAAACATGCCTCCAACATACATGTATTCTTCTTATCCCTAGAGCTTTTTTGAATGCTGGTCCTTCATTCTAGTGCATTTCACCAAGAAATCAATGGTTGTTGGCTCATCACCACAAGCCCTTTGATATGTATAGCCCCCTTGTAGTGCATCATGGTCTGACCCATTTCCTTCTACTTCATTACATACTCTATTAGACTCATCCTCTACTTCCTCTTGGCCTTCTTGAAGAAGGGTGATAGTTGTGATGTCTGAAATGGAATCACAAACTGATTGCTCATCCCACAGAACATCACCTCTCTATTCAAAACTTTCTTCTTCAAGGCTTTCCTCAAGGAAGACCAGCCTCTCCTTTTCCTCCTCAAAGATTAGGATCTCTAGATGTTCAAAGGTATCCTCCTAATCCTCCTTCAACTTAGGCTCCCCAGCATATTCATCCTCCTCATCAAAACAACAAGGAGGTTCATCAAATAAAGGGGGAGAGAGCTTACCATGCTTATGTTCTTCCTCATATTGATAGAACATTTGCATATATGCATGCCCTACATCTTCTCCATTTTTGATGAGGTCTTCATAAGGAGAATCAATGATGATTTATTCTTCATTATCACTCATGACAGCCTCTCAAGAAAATATAGATTGGATCATCTGCTCCTCACTTGCCTCCTATAGAATAGGTTCCTCCTTGAGAAGGGATGAAGTGGGAAGCTGATGATTGAACCCATATAGAAGAAGAGGCAGTCCTTGAGCTAGAATCAAATGATTCTCTTCTTTCCACTTGGTTAGCACTTCATCTATATCAGGTGTGGCCTAATATCTCTCTTGGAAATGTGTAGGTGGGGTGTGTTCAAACATGGAATGTGTCGTTAGGTCTAAACTATCCATCACACACTGGTTGAGAAATCTCTCTTTAGATTCCAACTCTGCAATTCTGCTAGCTAGATCTTCCTAGAATATCCTTTCTTAGAGGTTATAGTAATCATGGGTAGGATTAGATTTATCTTTTTTAAGGTTTTGAGCAAAACCTTTCTTCTCCTCTTTCTTGCCCCATGATTCCACTATTTCCCACCAGGTCAGGAGGTTGCCATCAAGACGAAATATCTCAGAATAGGAATTTTCCCTTTTGGTTGAAGGGCAACTAGGAGGGCTACTTGAGGGGATTGCATGAATTTTTTAAGCTTGATCATGATAATATGAAGGAATACAAGGCCCATGATTCTGTGCAAAGGAAATATACATACAAAATTGTGATTTCTGATGGCACCAAGCTGCTTAACTAGTAGATTCAACTCAAAGTCACCATTGGTGTTGATGAAAAGCCTCCAAAGGCTGGTCGGTTAAAGAACACACCAAAAATTATTCAAATCTTTGGATAAAACTTTTCCTAGTTGGTCCCATCAGGTGTGCCAAAAACTATTGATGCAGAAGATTGTACCCTTGGTAGGAGGCTGAGCTCTTGCCTTCTTCATGCAACAATGGAAACTCCCCTCTCACTTGTGGGACTAGTGAAGCTAGAGGGGAGAGTCTCTAGATGAGGGATAGCTCCCTCTAATTTATCCTTTAGGCCCTGGTTTCTCCTACTACTAACAAACAAAATAAAAAAATGGGGGGATGAAAAGGGAGAGAGAGATGCTGAAAATAGAACCTAAGCCTAAAAATTGAAAAGGTGATACACCAAAAAATGTCCCACCTAGCCTGAACATACACTTTTCACAAAAAATTAGCACCTATAAACTTCATCTGACATGAGAAAACCTTTTACATTAGTGGGTTAGGGGTCTGTGGAGATACATGGAGGAAATAACTACTAGAGGCATTCTGAGACACATTGTAGCAGCCTATCCACTTCATCTATACTCCTCTAGGGACACTTCTGATAGACCTGTAAAAGGAAACTAAAAAATACACCAAAAATGCTGAAATCATTCTACAAAATCATTAAGAAAATGACTTAACATAGAATCAAGGCATAGACACATACTAAAGATGCAAAACTCAGAATGGAGGTAAAAATTCTAAGTTCTAATTCAAGGTAAAGTTCTGGCAGAGTTCTACCTTACAAGCCTGAGAGATTTTTGGGTAGAGTTTTGTGTTAAAGCTGAGAGTTGATCCTTCCTCGAATGAGATGTTTACAATTTATAGAAAAAGGAAGAGAAACTTGGCACTTTTTGGGAAATATTTTGGCACTCTTTTCTGCAAGTGGCCCATGTGCGTTCTAAACCTTGGGAAGAGGAAAACATTATTAACGATGTCATTCTTCAAAAAATGCCTACTAAAACCATGTTGTACAATCACCAAAATTGACTTTGGCATTCAAACATTAATGCAAGAACATGGCCACACCTCTTTCCTGTAAACAGACTAAAGTTTGTCCCCTCATCAATGCCAACTGTAGAAAATAGGTTGCACCACTCATCTGGCAATAACTCTCCATCTCTTCACCATTTGAATTGCTTTGTCTTTTCTACTCCTTGTCTTCTTCCTACTCTTTCAACCCTCAAGGGTGATCTTCTGGTGGGTCACTACGTTCCTTGGGCTCCTTTCATGATCTGGCACTCAAATAGTTCAAAAACAAATAGATATTTCACTATGTTAAATTTGACATTTGCGTGACCATCACCCAATGACTAGTTTGTCTGCTTAAATTTGATGGCTTTCAGGACGTCACCATCCTCAAAAAAATTCATCGGGTCTTTTATTTCAGGCCTTTTCCCCATGGTTTTTATATTTTAGGCTTTTTTCCCGCAGATAAAAAGTCTGTGAGAATTGGCTGCTTTGACTTTTTTGTGGGCTCTTTGACTTTTCTATGGGCTCTTTGACTTTTTTACAAGCTATTTGACTTTTTGTACACCTTCAGGCCCTTTGAAAATCCTTTCCCTAAATTCCTTTAGACCTTTTATCTGAACGAATTCCTTTGAACAAAAAGTTTGAAAGAATTCGGCCTATCACTTAAGTCTTTTGTCCCTTTTATCTTTGAGCTACCCTTTGAAACATTCTCTACCCTCTGCAAGGGCTTCTAAAGCTTGAACTACCCTCCACAAGGGATTTTGGACCTTCAGATATAGGACACCTCATTGAACCAACCCATTGAACCAAAATTAGTTTAATGGTTCAATTGGTTCAAGACTGCGCGCTGAGCTCGTTGAACCAACTCATTGAACCAATTCAACGGTTTAATGCTGTGTGCTGATGCCAAGTGAACCAAGCCTTTGAAATTTCCAATGAACAAAATGATTAAACCAATTTGTTGAACTAGTTCAATTTTTCAATGAAGCATGTCGAGCCCGTTAAACATTAGCATTGAACCGTCTGATTGAATTGGAAGTCACTTGAACTGATGTCGCTAAATCGACTGAGTGATCCAAGGCCAATTGAACCAGTTGAAGCATTGAAATTAGTGGTTGAACCAAGCCAAAGTGTTGAACCAGTTCATGAACCAAGTCTGATGAACTTATGTAACCTGAGATTGACTAGCTCTGAATAGCAAGGGAAGAACGGGACCAATTTTTGGCCTGTTGGGAAAAAAATGGTCAACAATTACCAAAAATAATGGATCCCTTCAAGAATATCTTTAGGGTCATTATCTTCTTAGAATGGGAACTCAAATGTTTCCACCATGAGAGTTGAATCAATAGATTTAGATGAACTTGAAGAACTTGAGGTACTTACACCATTTTATTTATTAGGGATAAATTAAAAAGTGTCTAACTCTTCTTGAAAAGATTCAAAAGCATTGAAAAATTATAGACAATCTAATTCACCATATTTTAAATTAAAATGCACTCTACAATAATCAGGCAAAGCTATATTACCAAGATTTATATTAGTCATATTTTAATTAGAGGAAGACTCATTTTTGTGGTTGTTATTTTTATTTAGTAATCTATTTGAAGGAATATTGAACCTTTGGAAAGATAAGTTCCAATTAGATCTTTCTCAAGTATTGCCAACTTGCTTTTATAGCTAAATAAAATAAGTGTTTAGCTTTTAAACCATTCAAGATAGAATAATTCTCATTCTTTGGTTCTTTATAATTATAAACTTGAGTATTTTTATTTGATATAGGCATCTAATCTCTTTGGTATTGTGGACTATATCTACTGGTAGCATTGTTCAAGAATCCTAGGTTTTGGCTAGGAAGTGCATGGTTCAAAGGCAATTGGTTTAGAACTAGAAGCTAATTTAAGGTTGGCATATTTTTATTAGCATTAGGTATGTAATTATAAATAGGAAAATTTGGATTAATGTTAGGAATACTATATGCCATTTGGACTTGGGGTTGTTTTCATCATAAGTTAAGGCTAATTATTAATGACCTGAGCATATCTTTTGAGAAACATAAAAGTCATGGGATCCAAGGCATCCTTGTAAATATCTAAGGCTAAAGCCTCATTAGGTATGTAAAGAGCTATGGTTGTACTGAGTATTTTATATAATCTAGCATTGAAGGATCCTATGGGTTCATTTGATTTTGTTTTGACTATGGTAAACTATAGGTATGGGAAACATGGACACAAGATTTTACCAAACTGATCAATAAATTAATTATTAAAATCATTCTAGCTAGTAATATAGTTTTTAATAAGGTTAAATAACCATTCATATGCAACATATTTGAAATTAAATGGGAGCAATATAAATGCCACATATTCATGAATAACATTCAAAAGTCTTAAAGTAGCTTTAAAGTATTTTATGTGTTCTTCAATAGTTATGACACCATTAGGACTGAAAGTGGGTAAATAATTTTTAGGATTATGAGGAAGGTCATGTACCACACTTGGAACATTGATCAAATAACTTGTTGGCCATTTTTGGCCCACATATAATTCTTTTACATGGTTTTATGATGCAGTGGATCAAAGGCTTAAAAATGGTTATAGTAATGCAAATAGAGGATCCAATAAAGATTCTCATATGTTATGAGCATTCAAAAGCATGGACTAAGTTACATAAATCTTAAGAATCCATAAAACCCTTGAAAGAATGATCAAATGATAAATTGTGCAATTTTAAGGACCAGACCATCAGCAAGATGTCTTCTAGACATAAATAGACCAACGTACTTGCACATTTTATAAATATTATTAGAAATCTCCTAGAGCTAGTGGATCAAGTGGGAACATTGTTTTTGGTCTCAGGAACATCTCCAATAAATTTGATACCTCCATGATTCTTACACTTCAAGATATAAATATTTAAAGTTGGTCAAATAATGGGATACATTCACACAGACATAAACTTTAAGCTACTACAAAATCCATTGGATCTTAAGTTTGATGATCTACAAGATGTTAAATACATCTATGGGGATGTCAAATGATAGTCATGCATATGTCAATTTTAAGACCCGATAAATAGCCATTTGTTTTCAAACCAAAAGTGGATCCAAGGATTAGTGTTCTTTCATACCAAAGAATATCAATAGAGTAAGATGAGTTAAAAATTAAAAGATCTTGAGAAGCCATCATGTGGTGTAAACATGTGAAGCGATATAATGACAATATTATCTTGAGTGCAAATGTGATACTGCCAAGTGGTACTAACTAAAACAAATTTGACAAGTCAAGGGAAAAATCAATGGTTCTCATTCAATTATATAGGTCCATATAAATGGAGGAAGATGAGTCAATGAGTCAATAAGCTGAGTCAATTTATCAATAAGCAATGAGCAAAGCCCAAGCTTAGGGAACATCCAATGAAGGTCAAAGGAACCATTTTCAATAAAGGTAGACAAATATGAAGGAACCAAGCTTGAAGCATGGTTAAGGATAGACCAAATAGACATTAAAATATCTATAATCACCATTTGAATCTCCATATGGAAAAAATAGGTCTTTTAGACCTAATATGGATCAAAGGTTAGCAACTTGTAAATGAAAAAGGACTAGGCATTGAATAGAGGGTCATCAATATTCAAAACTATAGGAAAACCAATAATTTATATTGGTTTTCAACCTATAGTTAATTTAGGCTCAAGTTTGAAAGCATGGAGTAGATATGTGATTAATGAAAGGATCATCCTAGGCCATAGTTTTGATAAATCATCACTCAAGGTAGACGTGCCATGTCTTTATCAGAGTTCAAGATTTGATGATTTCATCCTCATAATAAGACCAAGTGGAGAATGATGTGGATGATGGATGAGATCAATTAGCTGTATTGCTAATTTATTTAAGTGTTTCCTTCATCAATGTAAATCATGGCTTATCATGAGGCAAACTAATCCTTATCTTCTAGTGCATATCTCAATTAGTAAAGAGATTGGAGGCTATTGGGATGCATTCAAAATTATTTGACTAATCATGTATTATCTTGATTGGAATTTAAGGTGGAATATAATTTAATAATCATGGATAGCATGATCTTATTTTGTCTCTATTCCCCTTTTTTATATGATCCCATTCTATTCTATAGGGAAAGTGTTCTCACATTTTAGACTTTTTTTTAATCTTTCTAGTAGACATGGATAATCATTCAGATATTGAAAATTATGCTTATATTAATTAGGATTAACCCTATCAAGAATTTTTAATAACTTCCTCTTAATACAATATAGTACATATTTCTTATATCTTGCCTTGGATCTATGTTGAATGAGCTATGCACTTTAGCATTGTGTGAAGGAGAATTTTCCTCATCCATGGTCCTTCTTTCTTACCCCTTGTCTAGGGTATTTTCAAGTTGAGTCGTAGGTATAGATGTGTTTTATTTATACCATTAACGTGATATATTAGTGACTCTTAGAAATACTCTTTATTTACATTCATTTCCTCATGAACCTCTTATATGAAATACTTATGTAACTAGCTTGAGCTTGAGGTTGTGTGAGATAGCATTATCTTCTGTAGATATAGTGTGGGTTTAAGCTCATGGAAGTCTCTCATTTTTATTTTTTGTATCACCTAGTTAACTTTATTAGGATCCCTTATCCATTTTATAACCCTTTTCCTTATGAATCATTAGTTTATAATTAGTTTTAGGTGAGCATCAAAGAGGATACTGACCTACTCTGGAGGTCCACACCCACTATAGGTGACCCATAGCCTATGGTTATTCCCATTTTGTATCTCAATTAGAGGGAAACTAAATAACTCTCTCTAAGGGTGAAAATTTATCCTACAAAAAGTTTTGGCATGCCCAGTAGGATAAGTTCCAAAAGAGTGGAAAGATTTCAGTGTGTTTTTCCTCTAATAATATTTTGGAAGCAAACACATTAGCACTAATGGTGACTCCAAATCAAACTTTTGGTTTTGAGTAGACTAGGTATATATTAATGAAGTTTATAATCAATTCTTACATCTAATTTGACATATGAATTAAATATGGAAAACTATGGTGAATATTCCTATTATCCACCTCCTTACCAACAATCCTAATACATGATCTTCATGATCCATATGATCTTCATCAAACCTAAAAAGGCCTATGTCAAAGATATGAGGAACTTTTTCAGCTTTCTCATGATCCTTATTATCAAGGCAATGGATCTTATCTTCCCCATGATACTCAATAATAATATGAGGACCAATGTTAGTCATATATAGAAGAATATTACCCTGATCCCCCATATAAATAGAAAGACCATCATAAAACTGCTCCTCATCAACCCTATCATGAGCCATCCATATTAACACTCAAGAAAAATTTAATAATCCTTGACAAACATGCACTATAATTATTCTCACGAAATTATTATGTCCAAAATGTCCCTACTCACCTAATTAATCATGTGAGAGAGTCATTATAGAAAATAAAAGAATAATGGGCACCTATTGAGAGAAGAAAATAATAATCTCACATGTGCGATGATGGATGTAGGTGGTTACATTCAAAGCATTGAGGATAATCTAAAATTACTTGATGAATATCATGTCCCACCTCAACCTTCTTATGTCCCATAAATTCCTCCTCAAGATACCATTCCATGTGCCCCTTTGAATACACCAAGTTCTTCATGTGTTACTTAGATTTTCCCTTCTTGGGGAATCTACCCAAGAGAGCTATTAGAAAAATAAAGGGATTCCTATTGAACAACCTAATGTTGAGATCCAACTCCAACCCTCCTAAAAAAAACCCTTATGAATTCCTTCAAGGTTCTAAGATAGAATCAAGTTGTGAAGTCATGGGGAATGCAATGTGAGGCAAATATAGATTTGAAATCCCAAAATAAAGTAGTATCTGAACCTCTATAAACCTCTCTCATCCCTCCTCAGGAATATTCTTATGTTCCTTATCTTCATGAAGCCACTGACCACCTTAAATAGAAGATATTATAAGAAGATTAGAGAGTTAGATCTAAACATAAGGAAAGAGGAAGAGAACCAGAATCAAAATATTAAAGAAGGACCTCTATCTTTCCTATCTTGGAACCAAATCATGTAGTCAAGAAAACCCAAATCTACCCAACCCCCATCCCTCCCTCCTTAAGAATATAGGTTATTTCTATCTTGGAAATATATCTGGAGTAGAATGAAAAATAATGAGGAGGACGTGACTATCAAAAATAAGTAAGTATACCAACTAGTTATCACATATGTCTCATCTCTCTAGGAGTCATCCCAAGATTATCCTATGCGACTCCTTGAAGAGGTAAGTAGTGAACTCCATATTGAACTCATAACTGGTAATGATGGATTTTTAGAGTCAAAAGAAGAGATCATTATTAGAACACCACTTGGTGAGATAAATCATGTCTTCATCTTTTATAATGTCAAAGAGGATGAGTTATAGGAGTAAGTGTAAGTTGGAGATGAGATCCATTAGGAAGATGACCATTGGTAGCAACTATACCGTGATTTCATTAGTGATATTTTTGGACTTAAGATGTTAGACTTAGAGGATGAGATAATAAAAAATATTGAATCTTCATCTAAATATTCCATTAATGCTTTAGAGCATCAAGAGAACTAGTTTGATGACCTCATACATCAAGAAGAAAAAAATGAAGAGGTAGTGGTTCTAGATGACATGGAGGATAATGATGAATGGAAGTTCTAGATGAAGCTATTTCAAGATCTTGAAGATATTTATCAAGTTGAGGATCAAGTGATTGAAAAGGTAAACAAATAATTTCCCATAGAAGATAATGACCAAGATTGTGAAGAAAATGTAGAGCTCCATGATGAGCCTATAGAACTTGCAACCAAAAATAATCTTAGTCTTATTGAGAGATTCATGGAAATCAAAGAAGTATGTATTAATAGACCACCATTAAAGGTTGTAGTTGAGGATCCATATGAAGAGGTTGAGAATATCTTGATGTACATAGCTGACCTATTTGGAGTTACCTAGTTCTCATTGATTATCATGCCAAAAAAGTTGGTAGATATAACAAAGGAGGAATCAAGACCAAAGGTCAAGTAGATAAATGCTTCATTAAATTCCTCATACCATGATATAGGAAAGTTATAAAATTTTAATTTTTATCTAAGAGGAAAGGTATATATAGTTTTAAACTGTATATATTAGGATAGTTTTGGTAAAATTCTTCCAAGTGAAATTTTTGGCACATTTGTTCATTGTTCCTATTTTTTCCTAGGATAGTTTCCTTTCATAAGTGCCTTGGGAACTCTATCTTGTTTTTGTTCTTTTTTTGGTCCTTTATTAATTTGAAGATAGGTTAGAGTAATATTGTAACCAATTCAATATGTCAAACCCAAGTAGAGGCTCCGTACCTAATGGACTAGACAAGGAAAAATGGTCTGGGTTCTATTACATAGATAGGCATGCAACCCCTGTGAGTCACCAAAGATGTTGGCCATTTTTGGCCTACATATAAAGCTATTGCATGGTATGATGAATAAGTGGATCAAATTATTTTAAATGGGTCCAATAATGCAAATGGAGGATCTAAGCAAAATTATCATATATTCTAATCATTTAAAAACATGGACAAGGTTGCATAAATCTTAAGAATCCATTAAAACCTTGAAAGAATGATCAAAGGATGAATTATGCAATTTTGAGGACCAGACCATCACTAAGATGTCTTCCATACATGAATATATTAGTATACTTGCACATTTTATAAATATGCTTATAATCTCCTACAACCAATGGATCAAGTGGGAATAATGTTTTTCATCTCAGAAACATCTCTAACAAATTTGGTCCCTCTATGATTCTTGCACTTCAAGATATAAATCTTTAAATTTGGTAAAATAATGGGATACATTGATGAATATGAAAACTTTAAGTCACTACAAAAATCCATTGGAAATTATTTTTTATGGTCTATGGGATGTAAAATACATCCATGGGAATGTCAAATGATAACTGTGTGGACGTCAATTTTAAGCCCGATAAATAGTTATTTATTTTCAAACCAAAGTAGATCTAATGATTAGAATTTGGTAATACTAAGGAAGATAGATAGAGTGAGATGAGTCAAAAATTCAAGGATATTGATAAGCCTTCATGTGGCATAAGTGCGTGAATAAAAATACTAATAATGGGATCCTAACTACAAATGTAGGATTGTCAAGCGGTACTGACCTGGACAAAGTTGACAAGTTAAGGGTAGGATTTATGGTCTCACTCAATAATATATATCTAAATAAATGGAGTGAGATGAGTTAATGATTAAATAAGATGAGTTATTTTATCAACAACTAATGAGAAAAGTGAAATCCTAAGGAATGTTTAATGAAGGCCAAAAGTAGCATTTTCAATCAAGGGAGAAAAATACAAAGGAACCTAGATTGAATCATGGTCTAGGCTGGACTAGATAGATAGTGTAGGTTATAGAATCACCAATAAAATCTCCACAAGGATAAAATATGTCTTTTAGGCTAATATAGATGAAAGTTCAAGAAATTATTAATGAAAAAGTATAAGGCATAGAGTAAAGGGTCATTAATATTTAAAACTATAGGAAAACCAATGATTTAGATTAGTTTTCAACTTATAGTTAATTTAGGCTAAGGTTCCAAAGCATGGAGTAGATATATGATTAATTAAAGGATCATCCTAGGTCATACTTTTGATAAACTAACACTCAAAGAAGATGTTCCATGGCTCTATAAAAGTTTAAGATTTGAGGATTTCATCCTAATAATAAGACCAAGAGGAGGATGATGTGAAGGAAGGATGGGATCAAGAAGTTGGATCTTTAATTACTTAAAGTGTTTCCTTCATTGATATAAATCATGGTTCATCATGAGGCAAACTAATCCTTATATTATAGTGCATCTCTCAGCCAATGAAAAGATTGAAGGATATTG
The DNA here is from genome assembly GCA_037957365.1 of Torreya grandis. NCBI lineage: Eukaryota > Viridiplantae > Streptophyta > Pinopsida > Cupressales > Taxaceae > Torreya > Torreya grandis. Next base: position 1,161,933 of record JARHVA010003210.1, on the reverse strand, counting down.
GGATGCATGCAAAATTAACTGATTGATGATGGATCAGTCTTTATTAGAATGAAAGGTGAAAAATCATTTAATAAACATGGATAGTGTGCTACCCTTTTCTCTCTCTTCCCATTTTGTATATGAACCCATTATATTCTCCAAGGGAAGGGTTCTTAGATATTAGAATTTTTTTATCTTTATGGGAGACATGGATACTCTCTAACATATTACAAAATATGCTCATCTTGATTAGGGTTAACCCTATCAAGAATTTGTAAGAACTACATCTTGATGAAATATAAGACATTCTTTACCTATCTCTTGCCTTAGATCTATGTTGAGTGAGTTTTGCATTATGGGATTATGTGAAGGATAATCTTCCTCATCCATGGTCCTTCTTTCTTGCCCCTTTTATAGGGTATATTCAAGTTGAGTTTTAGGTCTGGATTAGTCTTTCTTATACCATTAATTTTATCTTTCAATGAGTCTTAAAAATCCTCTTTTTTAACATTCATTTCTTCTTAAACCTCTTCTATGAAATACTTATGTAACTAACTTGATCTTGAGGTTTTGTGAGCTAGCATTGTATTTTGTAGATATAGCATGGGTTTAATATTATGGGAGTCTCTCATTTTTATTCAGTGCATCACCTAGAAATTTATTAGGATCCATTATCCTCTTTCTAACCCTTTTCCATGTGAATCATTAGCTTAACATTAGTTATATGTGACCATCAAAGAGTAAGATGACCTACTCTAGAGGTCCAACCCCATTATAGGTGACCAATAGCCTAGGGTTATTCCCATTGTGTAGCTCAATTAGAGGGAGCCTAAAAAAATCTCTCCAAGGGTAAACATTGAGCCTATAATAGAACCACCTAACCAAGCCATACCTTGACAGGTATTGAATATAAGAAAAACCTAAACTAGTGAAGTTGCCTGAGACTTTGAAAGTCTATTCTTACCTTTGTCTCGCCTAGCTCTCTTATGGAATTCTAATGAAAGAAGGGGAACCCTTGTCTCTGAATGTGACCTGGTCCTTATCCTTGGTAATTAAAATTAGAGATATTTTAACCTTATTTTAAATACAATGTGTAAGTCTTATCTTTACAAAAAATGATGATTAGACTTGGACATAAGAAAATTTTCCATAAATATGTATAAAGAACAATAAAGGATGTCAATATTTATCTAAATTATCTCAAATATGTGTCCAAAAATGTAAATATGAATGATAGTTAAATGTTTCAAGTTTAAATAAACTCAAATTTGTAGATATCCAATCAATATTTGAGTAAAATAACTATTACTAACCTCAAACACCTTCGATTCATAGATCTTAAGATATCTTTAACATAATTAAACATAAAACTTCAAAGAACACATATGTGTATCTAAGTGATCATAAACACTAGTTTTAAACCATTAATATCACTGAAATTTACATAAATATGCTAAAAGAAACACAAATATGAAAATAATACATAAATCTTTAAACATAATTCACCAAAACTATTAAAGATGTTAAAAATTTTCAAAGATTTAACTCAACCCTCCATCTAGAACTAGAAACTTGTTGATGATTAAATTTTTACTAGGTAAACATATAGCGTTTAAGAAACACTTCTCATTTTCAGATTCAAAGAATCCATTGCATGAGTTTCATGTTGTGATAATTATACTATCGTTGGTGGACTAGAGGTAGAACAAATGAACTATTTCACAAATTTTATTAATTGGTGGTTGGGAGCCACCATGGCCTATAATTAATATTTGACTTTGAGGATAATCTATGCCATATAAAGTGATTTTTTCTTAAAAATAGGTCTAAATCTAAACTAAGATCAATATTCATAATGAAATTGATTTAAATTGAATTGATAAAAAAGGAGCAAAAGGAAGGCTAGGGTAGAAAAGAGAAGTGTTGTTGAGATTTGTTTCAAACATTATGATGAAGTTACAATTACACATAAAAGTTCATTTAACCAATGTGCAACATGAAATAGCATAATCTCAAATCCTATCACACATCAGGAAAACATCTAGGGAAGATATGAAAAGATGTAACCAAGAACAAGATTTACTTTAATAATTTTAATCCTAAAAGTAAATAGGATTAGCCCTAATGAAAAAAGAGCAAAGAAAGAGAATTAAACCTAAGAAATTTCAAGTAATTAAACATTAACACAAACTAGAAAATATACATTTAAAGATGCACGTCCAAAGTTCACAAGGACAATTCAAATATGAATATAAGATCAAACAAATGAGAGGGAAACCATGATATCAAATGTGAACAAACTTTACATAATTCCTTGCTTATATTAATTTGATCAAAAGCTATAAATAATTTCTTGGCTCTAATAAATATCTCCCCCTTTTACAATGTTTAATACCTCTTTATATAGATATTTCATAATTTATGATGATTAGTCATGTCAAAATTTAAGATAGCTATCTTTTTACAATCTTTTGATAACCCTCTAGACATTATAAATGACCAATCTATAGGCAATGTGCTTTAAAAGTTGCATATTCCTTTACAAAATAATATTATCTTTTCAGAATTATACAAGCTCAATTACAAAAATAATATTCCTATCTTAACTAACTTGGATACTCTTGTCATGTAACAATATTTTAACTTCCCTACAAGATCTTCATTCCATAATGTTGTTCATTGATTAGCTCAAGATCAATGATATGTCTCATGAAATATTCTTTCTCTTGATCTTATAAGCCTTTGAGATCCCTCTTAGCCTTTTCCAAATCTTGTTTGATGCCCCTAGTATCTCCTCTCTTTAGTTTGATGATAAAATCAAACCCATAACCTTCTTATTATCAACCCTTATTTTCCCTTGTCCTTGATTCTTTACTTCTTGCATATATTTAGTGGTCTTATGCTTGAAATCTTCATCATTTATTAGACCCAAAGGAATGACAATGGTAGGTTATTTGATCAAGCTATCCAATATGTGCAAAATTTTATCTTCTTATTATTTGAGGTCTTTAGAAATGTCCTCTAACTGGTTAGACCAACTACTCAGGGCCTTGATTTTATTAATTAATATAGCCAATCCATATTTAGGTGGGCTAGGTTAACTATCATAAATTTATATATTTAATTTTTAGTCAAGACTTTGATCAAATCCTTCACTTGGTAGTTCTATGCTTTCCATTGGTCAACTTATACTATAGCCATGGTGCTTTATTTATCTATTGCCTCTTACCTAGTTTTGATTGAATTTAAAGAATTGAATAAATCAATCATGGTGTCCTTAAATTACTTTAATATATCTTATTTAACTGACAATATGGCTTGTTCTTTTAGGTTATTTTATAATACAAGATGTCCTTGATCATTGTTTGTGTTTGATCTGTTTGAGCCTGAGCCACTTTAAGGACATTTTCTTCAAATATTGGGTCTTTACCAAGATGTTGTCCTCCAACTAGATTCAATCCAATAAAAGGTTCCAATTTTTTCAAATTGAATTCTTCTCCACCAACCATGGCCTTTTTTTAGTTTCCCTCTACAAACTAGTAGTGGTTGGGTAGAATTTTACATAAACTAAAGATTTTGTCACATTTAGAGTTGGGGTCTCCATTTGTGCTCCACTCGATTCTCCTAGAGTAGCCATTTTTTTCTCTTATTCCTTTTTCAATGTAACTATCTATGGATTAAATTCCTCATGCACTATAATATTAATTTCTTGCATCAATGCCCAAGGATGGTGCATATTAGTACCTTTTGTAATTTTCCATAGATGAACCATTTAGAAATGGTTGGACCCTGAATCAAATTTTCTTCACAGAAAGAGATTGATTTCACTCAAAGGATGAGTGAAAGTCACCTTGGACTTATTTTTGTTAATTTTGAAAATGGCTAACTCAAATTTTATATTGGGGGTGTTTATAGGAACTAGTTCTAACAATTCCTTCCCCTTTTCTTCTTTATCTTCCTCCATTTCTTCATCCTCAAACTGATAGGCTAATGATAACATTTTTAAAGAATCTTAAATTTTTTCACCAAGGTCTAATACTACCATATGAACCTCCTCCAATAGTGATTCTTGATCATCTACTTGAGTTTAAGAAGATGCAATGTCATATGGTTGTCTCTCCTCTATCCTTTGCTTAATATGTGCTTTAGGTCTAGACTTTGTCTATAATTGGGATAGTGGAATTGTATAAGGTGTACAGCTTAGAAAATGCTTCTACCTTGGCCCCAATTACCATTTGTCATTATTCATTTTTTTTCTCCCTCTACATTCTCAACTTTGGTTTGATGTTATGTTTTTTAAATCTAAAGGTGACCTTAGAAAATGAATAGGCCTTTATTTATATGGGGTCAAATAGACTAGATTGATGATCATATGGTACATTTATTACCTTAGATTTTAGGTTATATTTGACCCTCCCTTTTGGATCCCATTGCCTTAGTTCATCAATTTAGAGATTGAATAAGGTCTTGTATCTGGAAGTAGCCTCAATGTTATCCCATTGTGAAAAAATAGTCATTCTAGTGGTTAAGGGGAGGCTATGAAGTAGTCATTTCCTCTTGGTTTTGCATAAACCATCTATCCCATTGCATATTTGGCAATCCACCTCTTACTCAACCAACTTGATTGGTATATAGATTAGTAATATAAGGGGAGTGCATTGTGTTCCTTCAACCCTAATGATTTTATAATCTAGATATAACCAAATATCTCCTATGGCCTTAATTGTCTTTCTGGTCAAGGGGCTAACTCTTGAAATTGGATTCCTAGTTATGACTGTAGTTAGGGCTAGATAAACATAATCACAAATGAAGTGGATGTGATCCCTATACTTGAATATGTGTAAATTTTAATAGTATTGGGAGACTATCTATGTCCCATTAGGTGACCATTACCTTAATTTGGGGATCTTTGTGGAAGCAATCAAGGCATCTCAGAGGAATGACATATAGAATTGGTTCCTCATTTTCTTCTTGACCACAAAGATATACTACTTAAACAAGTGCTGACCACTTCACGAAGGGGAGGGGTGAGTTATTTCTCAACCATAAAATAGACTAAGGGCACCCATATTTTGTACACATATGTGGTGGTTGAATTTACACATAACCTATTCATCATAGTCATTATCACTCTTATCCTAGGTCTGAATTGACTAATGGGAATGTTTCCATTGAAATCTAAAAATAGCTAATTTCAATAATATAACCATAAGGCAAGGATGGTCTTTAAGTCATTTTACTTGGCCCAATTATTGATTGTGTTTTTGTATGCTTTGGGTTTAGGTAGTTTTTAATAGTTTTCAAATGTGATATTAGAGATATAATCTATATTTATGTGAGTATGCTCATTGATTAACATACCCTTATCAATTTTTACATCTCTAAAAATATAAGAGAGAATGTTTATACAATGTAGTACCTTGGGTTTTGATGTAATGTAATGGAGACCCATCATTTGAATGAAAAGTATGTCATAGTAGAAAATTCTTGTTGAAATGTTCTTATCCTCTTATATTATGATGGGATGCTAGTTTTCAATAGTCCAAAACAATCTTGATGAATTATTGTCCCTAGTATTTCAAGTTTTGTCATCGAATTGTATGTCCTTAAAAAATCTTTCTTATACATCTGAGGTCAAATCAAGTTATAAATCCTCTCTAGAGATACTTTTATGGGCTGTTATGGTGTAAATTTCTATAAATTACTTACTAGTGGTCTGTAATTCAATTATAGATGAAATTATCCTTGTACATATAACAATCGAATCTTCCTTGGCTTGATTATGATGATCATAAGGTTGAACTAGGGATTTTATATGTGCTAGGGTTTTTTTGAAGGATTTTATAGTGCATTAAAGATGGTATCTATTTAAACTTATGAAAGCTTCATGACTTAGATTGTGTTTAGAGCTTTGTATTTATACCTTTGAATTTTTGGGTCCATAAAATATTTAACTTGGCACATTAAGCTTATGTGGCTCCAATGTGGCATCACCATGGCATCCTGCTCATTAATATTTAAAAAGTGGTAATTTCCTTTTGAAAAAATTTTCACTTTATTTCACACCATTAGATCATCCTTACATAGATCAATCACACTCTATTGATCTTGGTGTGCTAACTAAAATGTATTGGTTGCTTATTACATTTCCCATAGTTATGACACTCATCACTTCTGTATTTGCTCTAAGCTTTATTAAAATGTCAACATTGATATTAAACCATTGATCTTGATTGCATGGAAAAATCATGCTCTATCAATCTTGATCTACTTGATTGTGCCTCTTATTCTATAGGCCATTGATTAGAATGTGTATGGTCATCTATGTACCATAGATCTTTGAAAGATGATCAATAATTAATTTGTGTCCCATGGCTATTTTATGTGTTATCTTTGTGTTCATTATAGACTTTTCAATGTTTGCTATGCACCATTTGATTATATTTTCTTGAGAAAACATGCTTCATTATATCTTGATATGTGAGGTTGAATGATATTGGTTATTGAGTGTGCTTTGGATGTGAGTGTTACACTTGTCACCTTCTCACTTATTCTAGGGCTCTATTGAAGATTTAACTTGATACACACCATTATAACAATCTTTCCTGAGTAAATGCATATTGTCAATCTTTGAAAGATGTTCAAACTTTATCCTAAGGCCGAGGCTTTGATTTTTTCAACTTTTATATTTCATCATTGATATCATTCATCTAATCAAGTGTGGACCATTGATCCTATAGATGAAAATGATATTTAAGTTAGTGCTCAGGAAAATAAAAAACTTAGTATAATATTTTTGCACTATGGTTTTATTTCATGTTAATAAACATGGGTAATACCTTAGGATAAACATTTTAAGATAAGTTTTAAACATGATAAAATGGACCTTGCGAATAATAAAAAACTTCACATATAGTTTTAGCCTAAGGTTTTTTGTACTAATAAATACAACAAACTTTACAGTAATGTTTTTAGGCTAGGTCTATAATAAAAGAGACCCTTATTTAGTAGGGCCATGATAATGATAAAAGTGACCAAGAGGTTATGCGACATGAAGGGACCAAGTATAAATTTTTAGACTAAGGTTTGGTCATGTTGAAAAAAATGCCAAGGCCTTAGGATAAAGATTAAGATAAGTCTATGGTTCAATTTTTATTCTCATTTAAATTTCTCCAATGCAAATTAGAATTTAATTTAAGAGGATTTGAGCTAGGGTAGTTTGAGTAAGGGTTTCAAGATCTCAATCATAAATTAAATTTGATCCCTAACAGACCAAAGGGTAGTAAAATGCCTAAATTGGTATAAAGACCATGAAATCCAGGTATTATCCATTCCAAATGGACTCCATTAGAGCCAAAACCTAAAACATGAAGATCCAATGTTATCAACCTTTAGGCAAGATTAAATTAGAATTATGAACAAATATGTGAACCAAATTAGGTGTGAATGATCTTAAATGAAGACTATGTGCAATCATGTTATAGGTAATCTAATCAAGTTAATTTTCAATTTTAAGGTACAAATTTGCAAAATTTGAAACATGGCTCCCCATTTTTTAGAATGGGGGTATGTTGACCTCAACTTATGTCTAAGGGAATTATCTTTGACTACTGGTAAATGAATAGTTCTTAAAGCATTACTCCTTGATTTTCCCTTCTAATGATTCCTCATAATGAAGCTTCTTAAGATAGTTTGGTGATGTATAGTGTACATAGTAATTTAGTTTCCCAATTTCTAAATTTCCTTTCTTAGATTAGTCCTATTTTCTAGATTAGCCTAGGGTAACTTCTTTTTATTTATGTTTTTCCTTTTCTCCTAGCTCTTAGTTCAAATATTCTTGGTATGTATCATTTCTTGAATTTTCTCCTCATCATAATTTGAGGTTCACACCTAATGTAATCTAATTTAATCATTCCCATTTTTTTGTTAAGTAGATATAAGCACATGGATGAATTATGAAATATAAATTTTCTTGACAAATTTCTAAAATAAAATTGCTTAAATATCTGTGGGATGATTTATTTATTTCTAAAAATAACCAACTGAGATTAGTGTATAGTTCCCTTCGAATATCCTAAAATCCTAATTATCGGTGTCTAATAATTTTAAGGCAGGATATTGCTTCAATGTCCTTATAATTAACTTATTTTTTCTTCCCTTTTCATTTATTTTTGATTTTTTCTCTTATCCCTATTTATTAGTTAGGTTTGTTTTTTTGTGTTTTTCCCATGTTTATTTTGATCATCATTAAGTTTAGCCTCATTGTGTCCTTTTTGAGATGAATAAATTTGTTTTGATTTGAGGATTACCTTAATTTATCAATTATTAATGAAATTAAGGGTCTATTTGTGTTGAATATGATATCATTGTCATCCTAAATCCTTAGTGGAATTCTTGCTTGAACATCCTGTGTGAATGGATGTAGTTATTTTTACATTTTTAGATTTATTTTGGCCTATGAATTTTAATGAGACACATGAATTTATAAAAATTTATTTATTTGTTTAAATTAATAAAATAAAATCAATATTAATCTAAATCAAGCATACCCACTAACATTTTTTATTTGTCTCAAATTGATCAGTGATTTTTTTTGAATTTTCTTAAAAACCCATGGCTTGATCACAAACCCTAAATGGAATGAATAAAAAAAATCCGGAATGAATAAAAAAAATCCATCTTAAAATTGAATAAAATGAAATAAAATGAAAAAAACATTTGAAATCTCAAGATCCTCAAATGGGTGATTTAGGCAACCTCCACTATAGGCTTTCTAACATGGTTGGTAGTGGAGCAAAGACTTAAGGGTGACCAGAGGTATCTCTATTGAGACTATAAACATTTAGATAGAAACAAATCAATGACCATGCCATTTCCCCCTAACATAAATTGTCAAATATTATTCCCACTAAAATCCTAAATGGTTTGAGCTAATCCAAATGACTATGTATAAATGTAGTATTATAAATGAATCAATCACTCAAAACACACATTGATGGTATTTATAAATGAAGTAACATAGTATGTCATGTGTTGAGTACAACTTTGGTGCCCAAATATTTGATTTTATCTCAAGTTTTGATAATATCAAACACTTTTGTTTGTATTAATAAATTGTAAATTTTAATTTCTCCAAATACATAGGAGTATTTCCCAATAGGAAGTCACCATTATTGTTTCTTCCACAAAGATAACCCATTTTTAGTTATTTAAATAAAGACCTTTTTGGGCCCCTTGTTTTGTTAATTAAAATACTCATTCCAACATGACATCCACATAGGTGTGAACGAATAATTTTTAGTAATTATCCCCTTGGCATATTGGTACCAACTATAGGGTGCAATGCATATCTTGTGCCAGTTGGTACATGGCTAACTAGCTCCCATATTTTCTAGGAATCTTCTAAGATTGGCGATACGTGGAAACTAAAATGCAAACTTTGTGAAGTCATAGAAATAGTGGGTATGATCACTAAAATTCTAAATTTACACTTAGCATGCACAATATACCCTAGTTAAGATGATTTTAAAGGATATTTAAGGAGCTTGAACTAGTTAAAGCAGAGAGACAAAGAATTATAATACATCTATGGAAAAATGAATCCTTAATACATAGTGATTCAAAATCCTTAGGCTTAAAAATAGTATGAAATCCATGAAGGATCCATTTATAAGCACCCAAGTTCATCTATGAACCTTTGGGTAATTCAGTAGTATATACTATGTTATGAATGTTTTGAACTCTATACTCTATTTTGAACTATAATTAATGATGAAGGTTATTGTATTAACAAATATTGTGTTTGATTTATGCATATTTGGTATTAATAGTGGAATGAGTAATTGTTTTAATGTCATATTTCCATTATGTTAAGAAATATTCATGCATGTTACTAGTTTATGGTTTAAATGGAGTCCTTATTGAATTTCCTTACATGATCATAAATTTGTATAGAGAATGAGTATAGGTTTTATGCTACGTATTCATATCCTTGTTAGGAGTGCATGTCTAGCATGAGTAGTTTGAGTCGAAGTATCCTTGTGACCCCTTAAATACCTACATGACACTAGACTTAGTCCACAAAAGGCATGCACCCATATGAAACTAGGTTTAGCCCATGAAAGATTTATGCCTATGGATCTACTTAATGCTTCCATTAAATTTATCAAGTCCACTAATTACGGTCTCACACTATGGCACAAATAGCCCAATGTGGGCCCATATTACTTTTTAGTTGTGCTTCAGGGGAGTTCATAAGGCTTGTGCCTTATGTGGATTGATGTTTGTATAGTCAAGTATTCAAATGTTTAGTGCAAAGGGGATATACCATACTTACAATTGGTTATAATAAATCAAGAACCAACTATGCCAATTTTGTTCCCCTTTTCTAAAACATTTTGGTTTCATTGTCAAGACCTATGTTAAATGTTATTGCTATGATGGTGCAATATAATGATGTACTTACTTTATCTCAAAAACATTGAGTGTTAGCTATAATAGGTAGAAGATATATTTGTGCTAAAGCATCCAACCTACCAAAGATAAAAGAGAAGAAAATAGGTTCATAAAAACCTATATGATGTTTTGTATGAGGTCTTAATCTATAAGTTATCTCAGCATGTGTATAGATGGTTGGCTACATATTCAACCCAAAAAGAATGAGTTATGAATTGTGATATGAGTGGACAAAGGAGTACCTAGAGAGGATTGAGACCCTAGATGCTACTTGGACTAGATTAGTGGATAAATGGTGACAAGGATATTTAAATAGTTATATACTTGAGTTATTTGTCTCAACATACTCATTCCTTGATGAAGTAGAGTACTACTTTTTTCATGACCTTAGAGGCACATTTTAAAATGAATTCAATATAGAACTCAAAACTTTAATGGTGGATTATGGTTTTGAAAATTTGGGGATGGAAGGATAAAGTCATTTAGCATATAGGCAATTCAAAGGGGAGAATGGGATGTGTAGGTGAGTCATAATGGATTGAGACAAGCACATTGACACCCAAGAGCTTAGAAGAGAGACCTATAATAATAAATATCATTGACTAATGGAAGATCTTGAACCTGGAAGGGCTAAGAGAACCTATAGAAAGTTCGAAGGACATGGGGAAGGATCACTTGTAATACATTAGCAAAAGGATGAGATATATAATGGATCAATGGATCAAGCTCAGCACTTGACATGTGTGGAATTTTTTGGGTTCTTATATAATTTAGTGACTATATATATGATTGATGCATGTAATACCTTTGAACCTATGGTGCATGCTCATGTGATGGATCCCCCACTTGGATAAAGTACATAAGTAATAATTGACTATGCTAATGACTTAGATATTATATGTTTTATAGACTTGGATTTTAACTTTATGCTATGATTTAATATATTATTCCATACAAGGAGGTGAGCGTAACTACCTCTAGAACATTGAGTGCTATCTAACCACAATAGAAATTAAACATGATCATACTAACAACATTGATGTCAGTAACACAAGGTGGAAAATAGCCTATAAGAAGTTGTTTGATCCCACAAGAAAGTAAAAAAAATTCCATTAAAATCAATTGTGCCAGTAGTAATAATGGGAATAATGCCTAACCATATGGTTGGAGTCATTAGAGGATTAATGCCAAGATAGGCATCATGGGCACAAGTGCCCTAGATGACAAATGCCCCCCATAAAAAAATTATTATGAAATGGCCATACACTTGAAAGAGTATCATGGCATAAAAATGCCATAAAACATATGCTAAATTGTGAACTATAATGGAAAACATGGGACATAACCCAAGCAGTACATAAGGCTACCTAGTTTATGACCACTTTACTTGATCTTTCTCAAACTTGGTACACAAAATTTGATGTTAAATAGGCCATTCCTTGAAGGATGCATTCTTGAAGGAATTTTACATTCCAAAGTTTTAACAATAAAGCAGTACCACACTAAAAGAGATTACCCAAATAATATTAGAGAGTGTGTGCTTATATGATGAAATATTCAAAACTCCCCTATCAAATCTACCATATATTATTCACCATTATTAACATGCATACTGATTTATTAGAATGTTTCTCATGTCATTTTGAAGAGTAATTTCTATGAAGACTTTTACACACACTTAAGAAGTTCTTGAATTTGTGCTTAGAGATGAGGTAGTCATAAGTGTAGATACTAAGATCAACCCATTTATGAAAGCATAAATTGCATCTGTGGCCTCTGAGATATATGAGGTTACCATAATCTCATTTAATGATGTTCTAAGGGTACTATGGTGTACCAGCTATGAATTATAGGGCCATAATAAGACCAACATCATATATAATAATGTGTGTACTACACTTCTAAGTTGTGAAGTCTATCAAGAGGTGCATGACATCCAAAACTACCCTTTATTGTAATGCACCATCCAAGTTAACAAAACCATCTATTGTTAGTTGTGTGACACCTACACTCATACCATCGATGATTGTTAGATTATTGATGAAATGTGTAAGAACATGGAAAAAGGCACATGGTAGGCCACTATAGTATTTAGAGGTGAAGAAAACCAAGGTAATGAGGGATATGACCAATAGAACACAAGATTTTTAATGCAATGAGGCACTAGAGGTTGAGGTGGAAGACATGGTGGTGGAAGGTTTCCACCATACTCATGTTATAAGTGTGGCTCAATAAAGCATTAATAGGGTGACTTCCTACACATCCCATGTGTGGTTATTATTAAGGGTTCCATAAGTTTGAAGAATGACATGACCTATACAATAAATTTACCCAAGGTAGACATGCATACAAAAATGTGAAATAATGATTAGTTATTAGTATAAAATGGAAAAATATACCATAAATTCACAACCTATATGAACAGAGACAGTCGAGGTACATGTAACTACATGTAGTGGATTCAACACATAACTACTAGTAGTAGCAGTACCTAAATTATGCTTATAATATGGGGATACTAGTCATAATGAGTGAAAAAATCATCTTAAACCCAAATTTTTACCCTACTCAGACCTAACATGCTAGAAATATGTATTCTAATAGGTTATTAGTGTAATCCAAACCATACAATCGGAGTTCTAATTAGTGAAGGACCTAGAAGTGGAGGTTGTTGCATCCCATAATAATCATGATAGCTAGGAAGTTAAGGTATAATAATTAACTAAGGTCCTATGCCTCTTATAAATAGAAGGAATGTTGGCTTATTGGATAACTTGTTGTTAGATCATGTAGGTAAAAATATAGTTGAATTCGTCATGCCATGCATATAAAGGGCATAAAATTTTTGACATATACAAAATTTTGAATATGACCAAGAACTCTTAGTGGATGTGACTATTGATAGATGGTCTATCTTTGAGGTTCTTGTAGACATAGGCACTGGGGTTCACATCTTGACTAGGAATTCTTGGGATAAAATGGGTAGGCCAACCTTGAGACCTTCACCTCATGTACTCTTTATGGCCAATAAGACCTAGGTGTAGCGTATAAAAATTTTCAAGATCATAGTTGTAGATACCATGGGCACTAAATTCCATGTTGACTTTGAAGTGATAGAGTTAGCAGTTTAGGATAAATACTTAGAACTTCTAAGAAGGCCATGGTGTTATGTAAAAAATATAGATATTCACTTCAAGAGGTGCTAAATGACATTTGAGAATGGAAAAGAGAGGGTAAATATACCCCTCTCAAATGACAAAATATCCATTATGTTGAAAGCATGGACATCAAACATGAGATCAACCACATCTATAACATCATAGTCCAAGGCACCGAGACTCTAAACTAAATGATTAAGGAGTCCTCTCTAGGGAGGATGGATATTTAGCCTTAGATATGATCAATTTTGCTTTCAAATAATGGGTTGAGGAAGCATATGCGACCAATGGTTGAAGATGTTTCTTAGTTTGCACAAAGGCTCCAAAAATAGTAAAGACAAGCTAGGTATAGATAGAGCATGATTCTAAAATATGGGTCCCTTACCCCAAGAATAAGGGAAAAAGAGGGTTTCACCTTAGTAAGGGTAAAATTGAAACACTCCAAAGATATGAATGGAGTAATGTATTGGAGGACTATGTCCATGACCTCTAGTCATTCATCCCAAAAAAGGTGGATAGAATAGGAACACTAGTATACACATTGAAGATCACTTATGCTCATTGGTGGGTAGCACAAAAGCCTATATTATAAACTTATAAATATTTTAAGATATTCATTTGTAGTAGATTCATAAAGAGTAATTAGGAATTGGATATCTCATATTAGTCTTATGACTCTGACCCTATAGCAAATGTGCATAGCTACAAAGGAACATGAATTATTTTTGGCAAAAATAACCCAAGAAACCTATGGGTGCACACATTTTATAATACCTTAAAGACTTGGGTGAGATCATGGTACATAGTCAATGAGATGTGCCCTAAAATAGACAATTAGGATGCCCTTAAGGATTATTTTATGCACACCTTCTATTTTCTTAATATAACCAAAAATTAATTGATCTATTACATGTAATTTAAAGGTTAGTGTTTGAGAATAATGAAATATTAGAGGATCACATAAAATACATGTTGAAAAAAATTTAATTAGTGATCCCAACCTTTTTTGAAGAACAAACTCAATAGTGACTCTAGTGATTAAGATGATGACACATGGAAGGTGCACAACTAGAAGAATTTGATAGGAAAAAATAAGTTAGTGTGATAAGTTGAGGATAACACCTTAGAAGAAGACCTGAATCATCTTCATATATAAATAATTGAGGGCATTAGATAAGTTGAGGACTCATACTAGGAGAAGAATGAACCCTACCAATCACCATTAAGAACTACTAAGGTAGATATCAGTTCAGAAGGGGAACCAAAGGTCACCACTCTAGGCACCTATTACTCTGGCATAAATTTTACACATATTATGAACTTCTTGAATGAATTACAAGAATTTTTACCTATAAACTATAGAGATATGAAAGGCACACACCCATCCCTCAAGAAGATGAGTACTGAACTAGTTGATGGTGTAAGACCCATCAAGAAGCAACCTTACAAGATGAACCCAAATCTTCACATAAAATTCAATATGGAAATAAATAGCATGATAGCCACTAGCATAATATTCCCCATGTAAGAATCTAAATGGGCTAGCCCCATGGTAATCATCATCAAAAAATATGAGTGCATCTATATTTATATTGACTATAGATTGCTGAACACTGCCTATGTGACTGACCCCTTTCCAACTCCATTCATTAACAATGTATTGGATGCCATAATAGGTTGCAATATATATAACTTTATTAATGGGTTTTTAATATACCATCAATTCTAGATCAAGGAGGAAGACAATCCCAAGACAAACATTGTGACTAAATGGGGTTGTTTTGCTTACAACATGATGCCCTTTGAGATGAATAATGCATTAACCATGTTCTCCTGAGTAGCGATAACTGATTTCAAATATTTCATTCACAAATTCCTCCATGTATACTTAGATGATTAGATAGTATATGGGATAGTAAAGGATAACTATGACAACTTGTACCTTATTTTTGAAAGGTGTAGATGGTTGTAGTTTATATTAAAACTCAAACAATGTGTTTTCATAACACCATTTATCACTTTACTCAGGCACATCATCACCAAGGATGGTATTCTTGTTTATCCAACAAAGATTTTAATCATATTTTTGCTTTAGACCCCATAAATACATAAATACATTCACACCATTATTAAACATTATGGGTAATATAAGAAGTTCATAAGGGACTATAACAAAATTGTGGCACCACTAAAAGAGATCTTATGAAAGGATGACCCATTCTATTGGGGAGAAATTTAATAAGATGCATTTGAGACCTTGAAGATCAAAATATCAAGTGCCTCAATTTTATAATTTCTTGACTAGGTGACTCCCTTCCATGTCTTTGTTAATTCATATAATTCTATGATTGGTACCATAGTCACATAACCAGGTGGAGGTAAAATGGATCGTATTATTTCCTTTATAATTAGGAGATTAAGTAAAGTAGAAAATAACTACACCACAACTAGGTATAAGGATCTTACCATTGTCTATACTTTGTAAAAGTTCAAAAAATATTTGATAGTGACCCCCTTTATCTTATTTACTAATCAAAAGGTTCTTAAGTACCTATTAAATAGGCATATTCTACATAAGATCATTTATTGATGGATTATTTTATTTCAAAATTTTTAGTTCTCTATTATAGTAAATCCTGGAAAACAAAACGAAGGCTGAGACCATGTATCTTTCATCAACTCTGGTAATGTAGTAGTGCCTATTGAAGATGATATGCTTAATGTAAAACTTTATAGGGTACAATGTTTCCTGTAAGACATGGTAGATATTGTTGCATTCTTAACCTTCAAATTTTTTCCCCAAACCATGATGACTAAGGAAAAAATCAACTCATAGTTTGTGCCACCCCTTTTCAACTCATTATTAGGGAACTATACAAGTTGAGCGATGATGAGGTCATGCATCAATGTGTCCTAGAACATGAATGGGATTTGATATTACAAGAGGCACATGAGGGGATTGTAGGAGGCCATTTATTTAGAGATGCTACAGTGTGCAAAGTACTATAATTAGGATTGTGGTGGCCATTTATTTTGACATAAAAGAGTATGCCAAAGCATGTGACATTTGTTAACATATGGGAAAATGAAACCACCAGGATGAGATGGATCTCATCCCCATCCTTACCCAGATGCCATTGGAAAAATGGACCATTGACTTTATTCAACCTATTATTCTTGTTGTGAGGTGAAAAAGTTCAAGATATATTATAGCTACCAAAAATTACTTCACAAAGTGGGTTGAAATAGTGCTAACCAGAGATTCTATAAACACCACCATAAAAATATTTCTCTAATAAAATATATTTAGTCACTATGGATGCCTGTTTAGCTTGACTAGCATCCATGGGGTGCACTTCATCAATACAAACATTTAGATCCTATTAATTTAATATATGGTGGTGCACCATAAAAAAAACACCTTACCATTTAAAAGTAAATATAACCATAGATGCATTTAAAAAATACCAGGAACATGCCTCACAAAAATATGTGACATTAGTCACAAAGATTGGGATGATCATGTGTCAATATTATTATGGGCCTATTACACTATGTATAAGTGCATGAATAAGGTTACACCATTTCAACTAGTGTTTTTTTCAAAGTTTTTTTTACCTATGGAATTCCTAGTGCCCTCATTTCACATCACACATATTGGTCAACTAGATGACCAAGAGACTTTGAACATATGCCTGGAATAATATGAGTGCCTAGAGAAGACATGTGCCCAAGCATGGTGGAACTAAAAGATAGAAGAGGTTTTCCAAAAGGTATGGCATGAAAATCACATAAAGCATAATATATTTACATAAGGTGCACTAGTATTTCTATATGACTCTAAGTACCTCAAGAACCTAGGCAAGCTATAAACTAGGTGGTTGGGACCTCATATCATCCATAATATATCAGAGATTTGTGCATGTAATCTACACACATAGACAAGTGAAATAATTCCTAGGTGTCTCAATGATAATAGACTAAAACTATATAGTCACTATGATGGCACTTATTCTATTGTATTAAAGTCCTTATGAAGGGGAATGAGGTTGTCGTAGTCAGTCCTAGACCTATTATAACCATGTAAAAAATGGGATATTCTTGTAGTGTTCAACATTTTAAACTTGACTATGTTGACATTAATTCACATAAGGCATAGGACTTATGCACTCACTTGAAATAAATAATATAAATAACCATGGCTTGAGCTGGGCTAGTTGTGTCATGGCATGAGATATCAATTATGGGACTTGGTTATTTTAAAGAAGACTCTTGGTAAATTTATTGGTATAAGTGTTTCATAGACTAGGCTTGGTAGTTTATAGGCACAAGCCCATTTGGGGAACTAATCCTATAATCATAATGGTACAAGCATCTATTAAACTAATCCTAACATCATATAGGCACTAGACAGGTTAAGAGGCTACTTTCAATTTTGTTGTTCATACTAAGATCATGCTCTTTAGCAAAGGCAAGAACATTTGGTGCAATTTCTCGCTACACTTAGGCTTTTTTTATAAGATATGTTGACATCATAAATATTAAATGGATGTCAATAATGACATGGACCATAAGCTTGCAAACAACATTCCTAACATGCATGAATTAGAATTACAACATTATAACTATTCTATTCATTTCACAATTCACTAACATTACCATAGAAGTATAACCTAGAAACATTGTATGAGTTACAACAACAATTATTTTTCATTCATCAAAGTTTAATAAAATAGAGTTCATAACATATATTAAATAGAGTACATACTTAATTCAAGATACTTAATGGCCCAAAAGCTCATAGGTAAGCTTGGGCATATAAAAATAGAGCCTTCATAGCATCTGAGCTATCCCAAGTAATAATGGTAGCTTATTAATGTATCTAGATCTAATTATTTAGAGCTTTGATACATCAATTTACATAATCATTTTTCTCATTGGTTCAAGATCCTTTTATAGCCTATAGAAACATCTCTTTCCATGGTGGAGTGCGCACACTAGGTTCCAAGCTGGAGCATTTGTTGATCATTACATCAGCTCCATCACCTTACACCCTTCGTGATGTAGTATCCATGTCTTGTCCAACCTATAAAATGCCTTGAAAATCCCAAAAATGGTTATCTACTTCTTAGATGGTGTAAGGTAAGCATTGATTCCTCCAACTAACACCAAGATACCAAAAATGTCATCATTCTAAATTATGCCTCACACCAAAGTATATGTCATGTTGGAATGAATCCCATACTTAATTAAATAGCTGCCCAACATTATGCCATATAAAATTAATAGTCTTCCCTTAGACTAGGCTATTTAAATTTTTAGCACATAGATCTCAGGGGCACTCTCCTTAAGTTTAATTTTGAATTCCTCAAAGCCCTTGATAGTGAGATTGATTTCCTCAGTACTGATATCTATTTCAATGGAGGTGGCACTAAGTATGAGCACATCTATCTTGTCTACTCCTTCCTGAAGGCCTTTAGACTTGCCTTAGCTTTTGTCACACCCCTAGTTAAGATTGATCCTTAATCATAGGGCTTAGTTTGTAATGCACAAAAGAGTGTGTATAAGTTCTATTATAGGTCCTTTATTTGAGTTATTATTTCATTAACCTCCCCCATTATCTATGTGCACTTTGACCTGATTGTAGAGTATACTTGCATCACTAGCTTCTCATTTTCCTCCTTTACTTGCTTGAGGTGTGCATTCATGACTGAGGCTTGGTTAAAAAAGATCAATAAGATGGTGTCAATTAGATATATTGCCTCTTAAATATTTGTGAAGAGGTCCTCTAACTCCTTAAACTTAGAAACAAGCTTCTTTTGTAACATGGTGTAGTAATCTTCTTCTTATTATTCTTGTGTTAGCTCTATTTTCATCCTTGGGAGCATCTATTCAACTAGCACATAGATCTTAACAATTTTAGAGAGGTTGGATGTATTAACATTGATAAGATGAAGGGTTTAGCCATCTCTATGCAGTCACATATTTTATATAGATTGAAATTCATGGCCTATGCTTCATACTTAGGATCCTTGTAGAGTTTCTTCCATTTCTATAGCCTACCATCATTGATGATATTTTTTATCATGACTTCTGTGGCCATCTAGATAAGGGCATTCCCAGATCAAACTAGGTTCATGGCATAAGGTTTGATGATGATGAAGGCATGCCCTTCTCTAGGTTTTTTTTTCCTAATATGGCCTTTTAGTGCATCCATGTAACTATCAAATACAAATGAAAGTTATTTTTTCATCTTAGTTGTTGTAGTTTCATGGGGCATAAAGTCAAACATATAGAAGTATTCATCTATCCACCCATTATACACCTTCTCTCTAATGCTTAGCTCTGTACATTCTTCCTTGATGATGGATAGCTCCATTTTCTCTTCCTCCTCACTAGCACCACCACTTTCTTTGTCACTTTCCTCTAAGGACTCATCTTCTTGTTCCACATGGGGTTCTTCCTTGGACTTTTCCCATTTATCCACTTCTTATTCCTAGGGTTTTAAATGCTCACCTCTAGGTGTATTCCTTTAGTGTCAGCTTCACCTTATTCTTATTTCTATTGAGGTTACTCTTCAGTCTCTTTTCACTTTTCCAAGGCACTAGTATCTCTTTCCTTTAAATCAGGCACCCCTTAACTACTTTGGCATGCTTATTGTGCATCTTTATTTGATTACTTAGTGGGGGTACTAGACACCTTATTACCCTTCTCAATGGCTATTCCCATGCTTATAGGAACCTTCTTTGTCTTCTTCTCTCTTTTGGCATTCTCTTCCTCAACCTTCTCTTCCTTAAGCTAAACCTTTTCAATATAAACCTGACTTAGAACCATTTCCATCCAAGCCTTCCTCTTCCTCTCTACCACCAGTGCCATCTCAATCTCTTCCTCATTATGGCCCATTTTCTTCCACATCCTTCTCTTCTCCTCATCTATTCATGGAGGTTGTGTGGAGGGTTATTCTTTGGATGAAGTTTTCATTGGCTTCGTAGCTTCTTCAAGCATTATGATTTTCCTACTCTAGAGGGCCCTATGTACATCCACGGTGTTGGGATCCTCTTATTATACAACCTACATAATGTAGGTATTTGTTCCTTCTTATTCCTTCATCTCTTCCTCCCTTATACATGTGAGGGTCTTTTTTGCCTCTATTTCTACCAAAGTTATTATAGGGAGTGCAACGAGTTATTTGGACTTCTTTTTCTACTTCTTTTTGGAGGAATTAGTATTTGACATGAAGGTTATGCAATTATTATGAGATGGAGGTGTTTCTTGTTCATCAAATATGACCCTAAATATGATGCACTCTTATATTTCTTCAAGTGTCTCTTCCCACTTCTTTTAGTGAGACTTTTATTACATTTTCAGTACTAAATTTACTTCATGGCTGATCAAGAGTGGTTGCTCATCATATTTTCTAGGGTCATCACCCTTCTTCCATGACTTCATATCATAGAATAGATTGAAGATGTGATTGATTATAATTTACCTCTAGAGGGGATAGAGTTTCTTTTGATTACATTCATCCTCCTCATCTTTTATGGTTTTTAATCCTAGGTACACATACTAGAGCCTCAACCTTATCCTTTATTAGTCCATGGAATTCATTGAGATCTCCTACTACTATGAATTGAGAATCCTACTTATTACCACTATGAAATACTTATTAAAAAAACTCATAAATTAGTTTGAGCTAGTCAGATAGGTTATCATTTATTAGTACTAGGCACACTACACAAAAATGTTGTATGAGAGTGAAGGTTGTTATGCCCAATATGTGTTGGGGGATCTCCTAAAAGATGAATTTTTCAATCTGGAATGCCTTTATGTATAATATTTTCCACCTCATTACTCTTGGCTTGTAATTTTGGGATAAATTGGGTGGGTAGGTGAATTATTGATACTTAAGTACCAAGGAGTCCTTATGCAGTGGGAATACCCAAATGTTATCTTCATCACCATCAAAACTTTTTATTTCCTTTATTACTATAAATAATATCATGGACCCCACCTAAAGGTCTCACATGCCTTGTGTCATTCTAGTGCATTATTCACCATATCTTCTCCACTAAATTTTGTGATATTAAAATTTTCCCCCTACACCTTGTGGTGGGTGATGCATAAGTACATATTGCTCATGTCAATCCACCATACACTAGGGTATAGCTTGGAGCTCATGAGGCATGTCGTGGCCCTCATCCTAGGGTCTTTGATATCCTTGATCATGAATGTGAACTTTATGTTGTAGTAACTTACTTAATTTTCAACCCTCTCTACCTTTGTATCTTCTTCCATCATTTGGTAGATGTTCATCCCTATGCTTAGGAGCCCTGTGATCCTATTGATGAGGTGTGTTAATGTCTACATTCACCTTTTTTTAAAGTAAAAATGATCACTATGGACATATGAGAGGAATAATTTCACTAATTCTTCTATCTTGCCAAAATTTGATAGCTCATATAGATGGGTCACATTGGTGATTGCTAGCTTGTCTCAAATAGAGATGTAAATTAGCTCCATTCCCACCTTAGTATTTATCCATATATCAATCATCAAATTCTTGGTTGAGCTCATATGCATTACTTATTGTGTAATGGTTATATTCCTTCAACTTGCATTTATGCATGAATGATACCCATGTCTCCCCTATTATGACCTCAGGGGGAAATTATATTTCTCTATGTGCAAGCTTTACACTTACCTCAGGGTCAATCTTAGTGACAATAACACTTTAAACTAGATATATTTTTTCCTCATAATAGTTGTTTATTCTACCATTTGTGCCTTCCTGGCATTCTTTTGCACCTGTGGCAAACCCAAACTTAACCTCTTTTTAACCATCTTGAACCGGCTGCTATTGAAGCATGGTCTATTGATCTTCTTGAATATCTTAATCTTACTTTATGATTACTCACAATCATAGGTTTTGTGACTGTGACTTTGACTCTTGAGATTTTTTTACCATTAATGGTGGCCTCAACATCACTCAAAATCTCTACTATCTTGGTTCTCTTATAATTATCTCTCCACACACCTTTTTTATAATATAAAATGGAATGCAATTTGTTTCTCTTTTCAACCAATCTCGTTTCATGCCTATGGGTGCTCAGGTTTTCACTTGGTAGTGTTTTCTAGCTTCAACTCTAGTTTGGCTCTGGTTTTGTGTTTAAATTTGCACAAGGTTTGTAACTTTCTATAGTCAGTCCATTAATTTTAGATACTTTATTAATTTTAGGTGAGTAATGGCATGTGGGTACATGGATTTATTTAAATCCACTAAACCCATGAAATCCTTGAAAATTCACTACCACATTTGCATTTATTGTGGATATTTGTGCCTCCTCCATCATAACATTAACTTATCTTAATGGTGTATTCAATGAAGTTACTAGTGAATAAAATGGTCACTTCCTACCTAGCATTGGGTGGATGCTAGTTGTCTTGATGATATTCCTCCTATGTTTTGTTCACCTTGGCACAAAATTCACCCTTCTTATGGCAACATAGGTGTAGTGTTTCATATGCATGTGATTTAGACTCCTAGGTTTTGTATCCTTTTATAACTATACTTCCTTTCAAGAGATCTTCCATTTCTTAGTCACTTTCTCTATACTTTTATTTGTTCTTACTTAATCCTTCCCCTATCCCATACAAATTCTTGTGATAGTCCTCCAATGCTTTCATATATCACAAATTCTTACACACTAGCATCTTGTGCGCCCTTCTTTTATCAACTTGTCCTCATATCCTTCTAAGTTTGGGAAACTCCACATACCCAAAAACTTAGGTGTTTAGCGTTAGACACTCAGAAAGTATATGTGATTAACTCACTTGACTAGAGTTATGCATGTAAGTATCAAAATAGTTCTCCTATAGGTCTAAAGGTGCCTCACTTTTTTCACTCATCACAAATAACAACACAAAACATAAAGAAACATCTAGCTTAGACCAACCTTTATTTTTGTTAGTATAATATAATTGAATTATGAATGGGAAGTTGGTCTTTGATGGTGCCAGTGCCATTTAATTATTTATAAGGATTCAATAAATTGCTATTGAAATGCCCAAGGAGCATTTTACCCATCAATGTGTACATCTTACATATGATAGTCTCCAGGTATGTTGTAGATGACATAAGGGTCCATCCACCTAATCTATAGCTTGCCCAAGTGCTTAAGGTACTTATAGTCATATAACAATACTAATTCTCCTTCAATTAGTACCTTATGCTTGATATGATGGTCATGTTAGAACTTATGGCATGCCATCTCTACTTGTTTAGGTTTGTGTCTTGTCCAAGCACTCTAAGTCTTCTAGTCATGTGATCAAGTACTTATTGTCATCCAATTGACCAATACATGTGATGCATAATGAGGTCACTAGAAAATCCATCAATGAAATGGCCTTTGTGCCAAACACCAATTAGAATGGTGTATCCATATTTAGGTGCTTATATGTCATGTATAGGCCCACAACACTACTAACACATAGTCATCCCAATCCTTATGACTACCATCACATATATTTTTGAGGCACATTTAAAATATATTATTGAATGTCTCAATGGTGAAATTCACTTGGGGATGGTAAGACATCATATTATAGTGCACCACCATGTATTCAGTTAACAAGATGTGTATGGTTTTGTTGATAAAGTGTGAACAATAGTTGTTAGTTAGGATAAGAGGGCACCCATAATGACTAATGATGTTCTCATAGAAAAAAATTGATGCAATGGTGGCTTTATAATATTTTTTTATCATGGCCTCATCCCACTTGGTGAAGTAATCTATGGCTTCTAAAACGTATTATGCACCTATGCACCTCACAGTGGGAGTGATCAAACTAAAAAAAACTAATGGGCCATTTTTTAAATTATGCCTAAGAAATAATGGGGATGAGAGGAATCTCATATAGGTGCATTGGTTGATGTCACATGCCTTGTCACAGTCATTCACATCTTGGAACAAGGTAGTACATAATAAGCTTGATTTTAGTACCTTACATGTCATTACATCCCTAGTGCAATGCTCTCCAAAATACCTTCATGTCCCTCGTATAGGATTGAATCCCTTTCATGCTCTAGGACACATCAACATAGGACCTCATTGTTTCTAATGCAAAATTGCTTTCTACATTCAAAGAAGAAATAAGAAACTGAAAGATGGTTAAGGCTAGAAGTACCTGATATAGTCGTGCGCACCAAAATCAGACGTTGAAAGATTCTCCTCTTTTGCTGTGGAGGAATGACACCTGCGAAGAAAAGGCTAAACACGGAAAAATGTTAATAAGAGATATGGTGGGTTGTCAGGCGAACGCCCGATCCCGGAAGTATGAAGACTCCCTAGAAGGATATCAACCCACTGATAAAAAAGAGTAGAAAATTGGACGAAAGTAGATGATAATGACAGAAATAAATGACAGAAAATAAAAGGCGTACCTGATATGCGGCACTGTTCTACACAGTCACCGGCGTCGGTCTCTGTGGTGCCGGCATCGGTTAAGGAAGGTGCCGACGTCGGTCAAGGTGCCGTCGTCGGTCGGGGTAGTGACCGGCGTCGGTAGGGGCAGGTTCTGGGAAACGGTTCGGGACAGGTTCTGAGAGAGTCGGGACAGGTTCAGGGAGAGTCTGGGGGGTTTGAACAGAGTCGGGATAGGTCTAAACAGTCAGGACAGGGTCTGATATGATCAGGGTAGGGTTTGATAAGGACAGGGATGAGGTTGGGACAAGGTCGGAACAGAGTCTGGGGGGGTTTGAGGACAGAGGCAGGGATAATAGAACATAAACGATAACTAAGAAAGAAAATGAAATAAACAAAATAAAGACTTACCTGGTAGAAGACCCGATGAAATCCATGGTGTGCAGATTAGTTGATGTCGTAGTGTCGATGATTGCTCGGAGTTCGCAGGTTGGTGGAGGAATTCGCAGGTTGGTTGCTCAGCGTTCGGTGATCAGCGTTCGGGGATTCGGTTCGAATGGCTGGCGGAGGTTGATGAAGGCGAGGGACGGGGACGGTTCCAGAAACGGTTCGTCAACCGTTTCAGGAAACCGAATGGTAACTGATAACGGACAAGGGGAAGGTGACCGACGTCGGCAGGATTGCTGACGTCGGCCGATAGGTGACCGACGTCGGTGACATCGATCGGGTAAAGACCGACGTCGGCAGATGCATAATGGGGATAGAGTCTACCTTTCACTCTGTGCTCCTCTTTACATGCTGCCAGGGTCAAGGTTGGTGAAACAAGTGATCGGCAAGGGTTCAATAGGCGAAGAAGAAAGAAGACGAGGAATGACCAGGGGAGTCGACACGATTTCGGTGTCTACATTTGCCCCTTTTTGTCTTGTTGGTTGTTCTGGACGAACTGCAAGACAAAAATAGGAGTGATTGCCCCAGGTGAGGGATAAGGTTGATTTCGTCTTGTTGGTTGTTCGAATGAACTGCAAGACAAAAATAGGAAGCGAAATGCCCCGAGTAAGGATGAGGTATTCCCCCTCAAAGCAGGAGTCGAGGGAAGGGAACCGGGAATCGGGTGCTGATTTGATAAAGAGTGGATGAAAAAAGGGGTGAGGGTGAACGCTGCAAAAGTCGTGTTTGCGCGTATACCACTACACGAGATGGTCAGGCCAAAGTGTCGTAGGTCAAGGGTCGAGGAGTGCCAAAATTGAAGTAACCGGGCCCCAGCATTTAGTCGTCTGCTGATCGGGTCACTCAATCTAAGCTGAAGCTCCAAATGGTTCATCGCGTTCCAGGTATCCCGGGCTCAGGAAGTGCTCCTAGAAACGCGAAAAAGTCACAAGTAGTGCAGATCAACCGGTGTGCGATCCTATACTTGTGAGGGTCTAAAAAGGTCTGCGCACAATTCTGCTAACCAGTCATGAGGTAGCATACATGCAAAAACAACCAAGGCAACAACGTCTTGGAAGTGGTCGAGGTCGGAGGAGATAGGCATGATCTCCAATGGTTGGTGGTCGATGGATGGATGAATGGACGAAAGGATGAGGAGGATGCGGCCGAGCTAACCCCAGAAGACCTCATGTCAACTGAGTGCTGCCTACATAGCCCTGGTGATAGGGCCTCAGGCCGATGTAGTTCTCCCTAGAAGGGAGGAAGGGTCAAAGGGATGGTGAGGAAAAAAAAGATGTTGCAGCCTTTTCCAAATGGTGTATTCTGCAACATTGGTTGAGGGGTTTTTCATCCCTAGCAATATTCCATTTGCGTGATGGATGTATGCTAAAAATGAATTGAGGTCTATTTATGCTTCAGCAAGTATTGGTTTATGCTTAACATAAATTGGGGCGAGTCGATAGTTTCCATGTGTATTGGTGTCCATAGAAACTAGGGTGAATAGGCAAGGTCATGTTGATGGTCTGAAAAGAGAGTTGAGCTGAGTTGATCGACAAGTGATGAAGGTGAATGTGACCAAAGGGCAGAGGAAGATGAAAGGCAAATTGCTCTTTCATTGACAAGGACCAAAAAGACGGCATAGATAGGGGTTATGAGAACCAAGAGCCCCATTTATGCGTGACGTCGTTGACCATAGTTATGTTAGAGCGGTAATCGAACCACTTAGACATTAAAGTGAGCTCGAAGTCCCTTGAGTAGGTAATAGGAGGAGGAAAAAGGGTAACCCATTTTAAGAGCAGAGATAACTTTGCCCCTTTTTATAGGAGACCCTGAGACAACCACAAGCCAAGTCCGTGACTCGTTTTTTTTTTTTTTTTTTTTTTTTTTTTGAGAGGCAGACTGATCGATGCGGGAAGCCTGCATAGAGATGTCATTTGCTTGGTGGTCAGGTTGCGAAGTTGATCAATGCGGGAAGCTTCTAAAATAAGTTGCTGTGTATTGCCAGAGTAGTCATAGCCATCCTTCGAGGGAGTGCTCTATATTTTTGTTTAATAAAAAGGCTTTTGAATAGCTGTCCTTCGAGGGAGCAGTCTATTTATTACAGCAATGATAGTATAGCTGTCCTTCGAGGGAGCAGTCTGTTTTTTTGATTTTGATATAGATATAGTGACCACGGATATGTTTTGACATCTTGATTCGTTTTGATAGAAATGTGAATCATGGACAAGACTGTAGAAGGCCAAGGGCTCCCTTTTAGTAGGACAAAGTATCCATACATCATAAAAGGGTTATAGGAGTTGTTAAGAGGAATAAAGTTGAAAGGAAATAGGATAAAGAGGACGGGGATTGCTCAAGGGATGAGCTCAAGTTAAGTGTCAAGTGGACGAATACTCGACTAGCAGTAAAACGGTCGCAGATGCAACGCATTAAGAGGCTCAGGTTCTGGGCGTCCATCAAGAGAAGACAGACGGTAAGTCCCTGATCCATACTTGTGCGTGATAATAAAGGGTCCGAGACAATTAGGAGCAAACTTGCCTCGTTTACTTCACTCCATATTGGTCACGTGTTGATTCTCTTTGAGGACGAGGTCTCCGATGTTGAAATCTCGTTCTCACAGATTTTTGTCATAGGTGCGCTTGATGCGGTGTTGATAGACATGGAGATGATTAAGGGCAGCAAGACGGTGTTCGTCAAGTAACTCAAGTTGAGCTAAGCGATCTTGACGAAAGTCATCGTTGGAAAGGATATCATGTAGATAAATGCGGAGAGACGGGATCTGTACTTCGAGAGGTAAAACAGCCTCTGTTCCGTACACAAGAGAAAAAGGGGTAGCACCCGTAGAGGTTCGGATGCTAGTGCGGTAAGCCCACAAAGCGAAGGGAATGTGAATGTGCCAATCCTTGCCTGTGTCACTGACCACTTTCATGAGAATTTTGGTGAGAATTTTGTTGGAAGCCTCAGCCTGCCCATTTGCTTGTGGGTAGTAAGGCGAAGAGAAACTGAGTTTGATGCCGAAGGAGTCGCATAGCTTTTAGACAGTTTTGTTTTTGAAGGACTTGCCGTTATCAGTGATGATTTTATGAGGGACACCGAAATGACAGATGATGTGGGTGTTGATGAAGTCGACGATCTTGTCGGCTTTTGTGGAGACGAGAGGAATGGCTTCCACCCACTTGGTGAAATATTCAGTGGCTGTGATGATGGATTGATGACGAAGAGACGAATGAGGGTTAATCTCACCGATGAGATCTAAACCCCACTGAGAGAAAGGCCAGAAATCCTGAGCAACTTGTAAGGCGTGGATGGGGAGATGAAGCAAGTTAGAGTGCTGCTGACACTTGATGCAATGCCGAACATAATCGCTACAGTCTTGATGAAGGGTAGGCCAATAATAGCCCAGATGAAGGATGCGCTTGGCAACCGAATTTCCACTGAAATGCCCGCCACAAATCCCATCGTGGACTTGCTGGATGGCGTGAGATGCTTCAGTGGAGGTGAGACAATGAAGAAGGAGGCCGTCGAAACCTCGCTTATAGAGAAGACCCCCTAGCATGGTATAGCGAGCAGTACGCTTGATAAAAGCTCGTCGTGCATTACTAGAGAGGTTGGGAGGAATGATAGAGAGAGATAAGAAGTCCATAAGTTGCTTATACCAAGCATCTTGCGGGCTAGGGTCTATAGTGTTGACATGATGAATGTGAGGAGAGATATATGAAGGCAACGGCACACGACGCACCGTGACAAAAAGTCTAGATGCAGATGAGGAAGATGGGATATGGGAAGCGAGAGAAGCCATAGTGTCAGCAAACTTGTTCGTGGATCGAGGAACAGTCTGCAAGAGGAAATGGTCGAAAGATGCAAGGAGAAGATCAGCACGATTTTTGTACCCTTGCAAAATTTCATTTTTACAGAGGTATGAACCATTGACTTGATTGACGACGAACTGCGAGTCGCCGAAGATATTGATGGACTTGATGCTGAGAGAGAGAGCAGTCTGAAGTCCCAAAATTAAGGCCTCGTATTCGGCCATATTATTGGTACAATCAAAGTCGAGTTTAAAAGACAAAGGCATGGGCTCCCCTTCGAGTGGGATGAGAATGACCCCAGCACCTCCACCTAGTTGACATTTGGATCCGTCAAAGAACATAGTCATCTGATAGGTGGTGTCGTCGGAGGAAAGCGCAGCGATAGACTCATCAGGGAATTCACACTGTGAAGGTTGAATGTCAGGAAGAGGGGCATCGGCTAGTTGATCAGTGATGGTTTGCCCTTTGATAGATTTCTACTGGATGAATTCGAGATCGAACTCAGCAAGCAGCATGAGCCACTGAGCCATACGTTGATTCTGATATGGCTTGGAGTGCATATACTTGAGAGGGTCGGTGTGGGTGATGACAAAGGTTTTGTGACTGAGAAGATAGTGGCGAAGCTTAGCAGCAGCAAAGACTAACGCCAAACAGAGTTTCTCGATATGGGTGTACCGAGTTTCATAGTCGACCAGTGTTCGGCTGATATAATAAACGGCTTGCTCGCGGTGATGCTCGTCTCGGTGCGTGTCATGGCACCTAACGAATGGTGAGTGGCTGAGATATAAAGGTAGAAAGGTTGGTCGTCTCTAGGTGGAATGAGAACTGGTGGAGAGACCAGATAGCGTTTTAAGGCTTCAAAAGCCTCTTGACAGTCCTTATCCCATGTAAAAATGATGTCCTTCTTAAGGAGATGATGAAAAGGTTGGCAGCGGTCAGAAAGCTGCGAGATGAAGCGACGAATGGACTGGAGCTTGCCTTGCAAACTGCGAAGCTGCTTGAGATTGGTCGGGGGAGGCATTTCGAGGATAGCACGAATCTTGGCGGGATCTATCTCGATGCCACGGAAGGAAACGATGAAGCCGAGAAGCTTGCCAGAGAGGACCCCAAAGACACATTTCTTGGGGTTAAGACGGACATTGTACTGAAGAAGACGAGAAAAGATGATGTTGAGAATGGTCAGATGGTCACGGCGAAATTTGGATTTGCCGAGAAGGTCATCCACATAGTCCTCCATGATTTTGTGGAGGAGATCGTGGAAAATGTAAGTCATGGCACACTGATAAGTGGCACCTGCGTTCTTCAAGCCGAAAGGCATGACTCGATAGCAAAAGGTCCCCCATGGGGTGATGAAAGTAGTCTTGTGCTGATCTTCCGGAGCAATCAGAATTTGATTGTATCCTGAAAACTTGTCCATAAGAGATAGCATCTCATGGCCGGCCGTAAGATCAACGAGCTGGTCAATGTTAGGAAGAGGAAAGTCGTCTTTAGGACAGGCTAGATTAAGGTCACGATAGTCTGTGCAGATCCGAATCCCCCCAGTTGCCTTGGTGACTGGGACGATGTTAGAGACCCACTGTGGATAATCGATAGGCTGGATGAAGGAGACAGAAAGGAGCCGCTGAAGCTCCTCCTTAACAAGGAGGGCAACGCGAGGATGCATCTTTCGAAGCTTTTGCCTAACAGGCTTAGCCTCTGGTTTGGTGACAATGTTATGGGTAACGATGGTTGGGTCGATGCCAGGCATATCACCGTAAGTCCAGGCAAAGGCCTTGCTATGGTCGGAGAGGAACTGGGTATAGTCAAGCTGCTCCTGAGCGTCTAAAGATTGGTCGATCTTTAAGACATGAGGAACATCAGAAGAAGGAAGGTTGATGTCAATGGTTGATTCATTTAACATAACCTGGGTCTCAGAAGGAAGGGAGCGCTGGATGAAAGAATCATCAGCGCCCATGTAGGAAAGAATGGCGTCATCGTCAACGCAGTGAACAGTGTGAATGGTTGCCGACTCATCTTCGATCATGGTGGGAAGAATGAGAGGGAGAGACTTGGATACCCCATTGAGCTGATAAGTCAAGGGGTCCAGGCGGATGGTGTTTATGGAAAAAAAAAACTAGGAGGAATGGAAACCACTGACTCCGTAGGTGAAGGTGGCGAAATAGGCGAGTGTGGAGGAGATTGGTCGAGGATTGGTTCAGGATAAAGGTCTACAGGGTCTTGAGTGGGGTCGTGATATCCCAGACCATACCGTTTCTTGGCGTCGTCATCGTTGAGCGGTTGGATAGGCTGATGGGAGCCGTGCTCATAGCGTCCGAAACCAAAACCCTTCCATGCACACCTGTAAAGGTAAGTATGTGCAAAGGCGGGGTTGCCAAGAAACGAAAAATCTGATGTGAAAGGTTGGGGTGAAGAAAGAGGATTACCGTCAGTAGGAGCTTGATTAAGCCCTCCATAGACGAGGTTGGTGCGGAGGTGAGGGGGACCATAAGGTATGATCATCCCAATCTGATGGTCGTAGCTGGGGCTGTGATGAAGGCGTCCATACTCTTGCGGAGTTTGGAACATGTCTAAAGCCAGCAAGCGATACTCTCCCAATGAAAGTCTTTGGAAGACGTCTTCCATGGGGTCTGTGGTTGTCGCTTGAAGGGGAGGTGTAAGGGCGACCGCCTGTTGCGAACTTGTTGAAGCTTCCGCGGATGGAGGTGGTGCCGAGGTTGGTGGTTTGATAGGAATGAGGACATCGTTTGGACGGTAAGTGGTATTGCATGTTTTGAAAGGTGAAGGGTCAGCGGGAATGGTGTGGACTTGTCCGTCATGCTCAAACTTCACACAACGGTGCAGGGTGGAGGGGACACAGGCCATCGCGCGAATCCAGGGTCGGCCCAGCAAGATGTTGTATTGGAACTCTCCTTCGATAATGTAGAAGAGCTCCGGGACTGTGCGTGGACCAACGCGGATATGAAGGATGACTGTGCCAATGGTCGTGGCAGTAGTGTCGTTGAAAGAGCGCAAGATCGCGTCAGTTTTGGAAACGCAATTCTTGGGAAGAGCCAACTGATCAAAGGCATGAGTGGAGATGATGTTGATGCTAGCGCCCCCGTCGATCATAACGCGTTTAATGCGTGTCCGATCGATGTAGGCAGTGATGAAGAGGGCGGCGTCCTGATCTTCCATGTTGGATGTAGGAATTTCAGAATCGCTGAATGTTATGGAGGCAACAGGGGCTAAGGAGTGGACAAGGGCAGCAAGTGGCTGGGGATCCTCAGGTTGGACCTCCGCTACCTGCAGGGCTTGGATGAGGGCCTGACGATGTTGAGGTGAGGTTTGGACGAGATCGTAGAGGGACATCTTCACAGGCGTCTGGTGAAGCTGTTTCAACATGGAGTCGTGGATTGGTCCGGAAGAGGAAGAAGAAGAAGAAGAGGGTTGAGGCGCGCCAAGGATAGAAATCTTAGGCTTAGGCGGTTGAGGTGGATTGACAAAAGGGTAGGTCCAAGGAATGGCAGCTTTTTCTTTCGCCTTATCCTTTTGTGACCTAGTGGTGATGTGAATGGCATTGATTTCAAAGATGGGAGGTGAAGATGATGAAGGGGTTGTAACCGGTTGATGAGATGTGGATGGGTTTGAAGAGGTTGAAGGGTTGTGAGAAGGAGTCAGGGGGCGGTCGAAAGTTTCCTCAAAGAGAAGAGTGTCTTTCTCCAGATAACGGTGAATGACAGCCTTGAGGGCACAGCAAGTCTCAGTGTCATGTCCTGGTGTACGATGATATAAACAAATCTTCGTGTCGTCGAACCAGGAAGGTTTAGACCCGAGAGGTTGAAAGGGCTTGATGGGTGGAAGAGTTATGCTAGAGGTTTGCAAAAGTCGTTGCAAGATCAAAGAGTATGAGCCCACTAAAGGGTCCATGCTCATCGATGTATGCGATGTCGGTGACTTTTGCTTGGGCGAAATGGGAGGAGGTTTTCGTACCACCTTCTGGGTTGATGGTGCGATGACAGGCAGAGACGGTACACTCTTCGTGAGAGGTATCGCCCTTTTGGGAGAGGGTAGGCTAGTGGTAGGTAAAGGAAGCAAAGGAGGCAACCGGTTTTGGTTAGAGGTTGAAGCGGGAAGGATTCTGGTTAAGGTTGAAGGATGCGGGCCCAAAATGGAGGGCAATGGTGACGGAAGAGGAGGTGTTCGCCTCTGTGGTTTGGCAGTCTTTTGAGATTTGGGTTGAAGACTACTATTAGTTGAAGTTTGGGTTAAGTCCACCTTCACTTGTGGATGAGTGAGGTTGGAGATGGGGCGAACGCCAAGTGATTTGATAGGTTTAGGCAGAATAGATGAGGGTTTTGGTTTTGATGAAGTTGATGAAGATGTAGACGGTTTGGAAATAGAGATTGGATTTTTGTTGATAGTCTTAGGAGGTTCCGCCATGGGTGGATTAGCGGTATGAGATGAGAGGGCCCGGGCTTGTTGAAGAGCTGTGAGACGGTCCCACAATCCCTGATGTTCCACTTTCCTAGAAGGGAGAAGTTCGAGTCTCTCCACTAGTCGGGAAAATGGCTGAGAAGATGCGGGATGAGGTTTAGGCTCTTGAGAAGATGCCAATGGTTGTGGGACTGAAGGTAAGACGGATGTAATAATCTCGGGTCCAAAGCATGGTGAAGTTGTGACAGGTTCATGTTTGGTCGGAGATGAAGGAGAGATAGGTTCTTCTCTGGGTGGAGAAGAAACTGGTGAATGAAGCTCCTCAAGCGGATAAAGGGCAGGGATGATAGTGCCCTCCACTTGTGGCCGAGGAGTAGGAAAGGTTGGGTCCTCCATGGGCAGCAAGAAGGAAGATGGTGAAACTCGCGGTGCTGGTAAGGTCGAGGCGTCCTCCAAAATTAGAGAAGTTGAGGGAGAACTAGCCGGAGAAAGAGGTTCGTCCACATGTGATGGACTGATGGACGAACTCACCTCTTGGGGTTGGTTAGAAATGAGGGGCAAGACCGTATTGACTGTCCGAATATTATGTTCATGAGTATTGTCAGTCAAGGTTTGGACGTTGTTTTGGGTTGGTGGATGATTAGGGAATGGTTGTTTCAAGATATCGATACCCTGATTAGGAGGGGCATTAGGATTGTCGAGGATGAGGTCACCCTTTTCCAACATGTCTTGAACTATGTTTTTAAGGGTTTTACAGTTGCCCGTGTCATGACCTTTAACACGGTGGTAGTGGCAGAAGTCATTCTCCCTATACCACGCAGGGATGGCACGTGAGGGATCAAATTGTGGTGGAGGTCGGATTTGAGGGAGATTGATGGCCCCTTGTTTGACGAGTTTTTCCAGCACAGACGCGTATGATTCTCCAAGTGGAGTAAACTGTCGCTGTATGTATCTCTGCTGAAATTGACGAGTGGCGCTCATGGACGTGGATGGTTCAGATTGATTAGTTGAAGGCGAAGAAGAGGAAGATCTAACAACCACAGCATTTGCTGAAGCTTTAGATTTAGGATTGGATGAGGAGGGCTTAGAAGAAGGGTCATTGGTTTTGGAGTTGGGATTCTTACTCCGCAACTTGACTTTATTCTCCTCAACGGCACGTAACTCAAGTTTACGAGCCATCGTGAAGGCTTCGTCAAAAGTGCGGAAAGTTTGAACCCTCAAGGTAGAAGAAATATGTTTAGCACAGGCTTGAGAGAAAAGTTCAATAAGCTCAGGCTGAGGTAAAGAAAATGAAAGTTGATTGATAAGGCTCCTCCACCGAGCGACGAAATCAGCAATAGATTCATCCTCGAACTGGCGAATAGAATATAGGTCTGTGATAGAGACCTTCTTGGTGATATTGATGGAGAAATGATCGAGGAAGAGCTGGGCCAGCTGAGTGAACGTGAGGATGGAATAGCTAGGAAGAGAGCTGTACCAGTCAAGTGCAGCACCCGAGAGAGACATGGGAAACGTGCGTAAAAGCAATGCATCGTCGTGGGCGATAAGGTAACAGGCATGTCTGAATGCCCGTAAATGTTGTTGTGGGTCTTCCTTACTCTGGAAACGAGAAAACTTAGGAAGTTCCCACTGGCTGGGATATGGTCTGATGGGGACAGAAGGATGGATGGGCTCGTTACAGATTTGTTCGTACGAGAGAGTGTTGCGTGAGCCGGTAATGGAGGTCTCTAGGTTGGACATTTTATCCATCAGCATCTTGATAATATCTACTGACAGATTGACGGGTGGAGCACCTCTTAGATTGTGAGGCGCTTGAAAGAGGCTGGAAGAGGTGTACGATGTAGTCGGTTGTACCAATAAGGGCGCAACGTACGGATGACTAGTCGTAGGGATGGAAGAAGTGACTAAGGATGATTGGATGGAAGGCATGGCTAGGTTTGATGTTGTCATGGGAGGTTGGTTAGAGGTAACATGGGCTAACGGATGGGTAGCCACCCTAGTGTTGATAGGAGTAAGAGTGGGCGGAATAGAGACGACCAGGTTTTGAAAGGGGGTAGAAAGTGGTTGAGTGGACTGAGATTGATTGGGGGCCGAAACCCTGGTGAAAGTGGGCCCAACGACGGAAGGAGAGGCCACACTTGGATGGTTGGTGAAAGGTTGGTCAGTGGTTGAGGCAACAGCCTGGGTGTCTAAGGGTTGGACTACGGACGTTGTTGATACGACCGCAGTTGCGAGGAGAGAAGTCGGCATTCCATAAATTAGATTGCCAAAGGGGTCTCGCGTTTGGCTATTCGCGAGATAGTGTTGCAGGGCTTTGGTGTTGAGGTCCAAGAATCGTGCGAAGTCTTGGTCCCCTTCCGAAATAATAGGCGTTTGGGACGGAGATGGTCTGGTAGGAGTTCTTTCGGTTTCCGAGTTGAACTCCATTGTAGGGTTGGTTGTAGGCGGGGTAGATGGAAGAGGATGATGCCTCGCGTGATCGACTAGAGCCTTGGCTTGGCTACGAGTCAGAACCATTCAAGACAAGGAAGAACGTCCTCACAAGCTCAAACAAGCAGATAAGAACCAAAAAGATGAAGACACAAACAGCTCCTAAAACCCTAGAAGTAAATTATTAGGATTATAGTGGCTTATGCCTTAGAATGTGTGTGTAGAGGAAGATTGGCTGAAAAATGGGTCCTAGAAGAAGCAGTCTATTGGATGGTTTCGGGTTTTGTTATGGTGCTCAAGAAATCTGTGTTAGCTTCCGTACAGGCCTGGTGCTAAGGAGCAAGCTCCCCTCACTTCACGATTCCAGTGGTTAGCTGGTTTCGCTTAGCCAAAATATACTTCCACTAGAGTTTATGCTCCGCCAGAGAACGGAGTGGGCTTCCCCCTTGGTGATGAAATCCAAGTAGGGTCACCGGGATGGGTAAGGTATCCGCTGGGTGATGAAATCCTAGTCAGGCCTTATCTCAGGTAAGTTTTATGTTTGTTTTGTGCAGGTGGTTTGGTCGTGTAACATCAAGTGATCTAGATTAATTCAATATGCGGTTTAATTACTATGTGTGGTCTAAAAGATGCAGGCAAACAGAGATGAATGCAAAGTGTTTTAATGTCCAAGTCGAAATGTTTGTTCGTATGAAGACGAATGGAGAAAGAGTCGAAGAATATGAGTTTTAGCTAGTCTAGAAATACAAGAAAGAAAGAAGTGTTCGTTTTAGTTCTGCTTATGATGTTGTTTAAGAAGAGACGAAAGGAGGTGAAAAGGAAGAAACCTAATGCACCTAAATGAATGAAAGAAAGAAAGAACCCAAGGAGGACCTAGGGTCCCACCGGGCGTGCCAGAATGTTTCTAATGCAAAATTGCTTTCTACATTCAAAGAAGAAATAAGAAACTGAAAGATGGTTAAGGCTAGAAGTACCTGATATAGTCGTGCGCACCGAAATCAGACGTTGAAAGATTCTCCTCTTTTGCTGTGGAGGAATGACACCTGCGAAGAAAAGGCTAAACACAGAAAAATGTTAATAAGAGATATGGTGGGTTGTCAGGCGAACGCCCGATCCCGGAAGTACGAAGACTCCCTAGAAGGATATCAACCCACTGATAAAAAAGAGTAGAAAATTGGATGAAAGTAGATGATAATGACAGAAATAAATGACAGAAAATAAAAGGCGTACCTGATATGCGGCACTGTTCTGCACAGTCGCCGGCGTCGGTCTCTGTGGTGCCGGCGTCGGTTAAGGAAGGTGCCGACGTCGGTCAAGGTGCCGTCGTCGGTCGGGGTAGTGACCGGCGTCGGTAGGGGCAGGTTCTGGGAAACGGTTCGGGACAGGTTCTGAGAGAGTCGGGACAGGTTCAGGGAGAGTCTGGGGGGTTTGAACAGAGTCAGGATAGGTCTGAACAGTCGGGACAGGGTCTGATATGATCAGGGTAGGGTTTGATAAGGACAGGGATGAGGTTGGGACAAGGTCGGAACAGAGTCCGGGGGGGTTTGAGGACAGAGGCAGGGATAATAGAACATAAACGATAACTAAGAAAGAAAATGAAATAAACAAAATAAAGACTTACCTGGTAGAAGACCCGATGAAATCCATGGTGTGCAGATTAGTTGATGTCATAGTGTCGATGATTGCTCGGAGTTCGCAGGTTGGTGGAGGAATTCGCAGGTTGGTTGCTCAGCGTTCGGTGATCAGCGTTCGGGGATCCGGTTCGAATGGCTGGCGGAGGTTGATGAAGGCGAGGGATGGGGACGGTTC
This sequence comes from Torreya grandis, assembly GCA_037957365.1. NCBI lineage: Eukaryota > Viridiplantae > Streptophyta > Pinopsida > Cupressales > Taxaceae > Torreya > Torreya grandis. Next base: position 1,124,037 of record JARHVA010003210.1, on the reverse strand, counting down.
CAGAAATGGTTCGTCAACCGTTTCGGGAAACCGAATGGTAACTGATAACGGACAAGGGGAAGGTGACCGACGTCGGCAGGATTGCCGACGTCGGCCGATAGGTGACCGACGTCGGCGACATCGGTCGGGTAAAGACCGACGTCGGCAGATGCATAATGGGGATAGAGTCTACCTTTTGCTCTGTGCTCCTCTTTACATGCTGCCAGGGTCAAGGTTGGTGAAACAAGTGATCGGCAAGGGTTCAATAGGCGAAGAAGAAAGAAGACGAGGAATGACCAGGGGAGTCGACACGATTTTGGTGTCTACACTCATCATGGATCAAATTGTAAATTTCACTAATAATGAGCTATAAGAGGGTAGTGTGAACTATGAGCTACTTCTTTTCTTTAGTCGACATAGTCTGGGGCACATATCTAGATGTCAAAAAATATTGATCTCTACAAAGTATTTAGGGATGCACTAGACTCTATAAAATTACACATCTAACATATCATCCTCAATAGGCACTACCACATTTCTAGAGTCTATGCAGGATAAATGGTTTGGGCCTAAGTTCTATTTTCTAGGTTTTACAACAACTGAGAACTAGAATTCATGAAATAAATATATCCATATATAAATGTCCCCATGGAGAATGGGTTTGTTCACTAGGTACTTAAGAACCTCATGATCAATGAAGAATATGAATGGGGTAACCAAAAAATATTTATTAAATTTCTACAAGGCATAGACCATGGCAAGCACCTCAAGCTTAGTTTTGGTATAGTTATGCTCTACCTAGGTTAGTTTCCTACTTGAAAAAGAAATGGGATGGTCCATTTTGCCTTCACGTGGTTGCACTATAATGGTGTCAATTGTAGAGCTAGATGTATCAACATGGATTTATAATGGAGTCATCCAATTGGGAGATTGTAGTATCAATGTGATTGTTAGTTTGAGATTTAGGGTTTCAAAGGCATCATCTTACACTATGTCCTAATAAAATGGGCCATCCTTGCACAAGATCTCCTCTAATGATGTTATAATATTTGCATAATTTATGATGAACTTTATATAGTAACCATAATGTCCAATAAATGTATTAATTTCCTTATACATTGATGGGATATAGAGTGGAAGGATGATTGTAATATTTATGTGATCAATGAGAAGACCATATCTATAGATGATATGCCAGAACAAAATTCTAAATGGCATTGTGAAGACACATTTATTGAGGTTTAGAAAAATATGCAATTGTTAGTATCTCTTAAACATTAGGCACAAGTTGACATAATTATCTTTCACCATCCTATACATAGTCCAATCATCTAAATACACTTGAAGGAACTTGTGAATGAAGTCCTTTAAATTGGTGAAGACCACTTAGAATAATATGGTTGGTGTATTATTGATCCCAAATAAAATCACATTATATGTGAAATAACCCCATTCTATCATAAATGTAGTTTTGGACTTGTCCTCCCCCTTAATCTAGACTTGATGGTATCATGAGAACCCATCAGTGAAAGTGTATATTTCATAGCTTGTGATGCCATTTAAGACGTCAGGGTGAATGAATTCAGGAATGGGTTAGTTATGTAGGTGGAATTCAATAATCTATATTTGATGAAAATTTTGATACACCCATACTTCTTGATCCTAATAACCATGGGGACAACCCATTCATATTATTACACAAGGTAGATGATGCCTATGACTAGTATACCATCAATTTCTATTTTTACCTTGGTACAAAGATTGCGATTCATCTTCTAAGGTCTCTTTTTAATAGGTCTTATACCATCGACTAGATTTATGCCCATATTCCTAAGGTATGGGTGGGTGCCCTTTATATCATGGTAATTACAAGGGAATAAGTCTTTTAACTCCTTCAAGAGTTACACAATATGTGCCAGCTCCACATCAAAATAATAGCCACTTAGAGTAGCAATCTTTGGTTCTCTTTCTAATCTAATGTCCACCTTAGTAATTTTTAGTGGTAACAATAAGGTTCATTCTTATCCTCATTCAAATCCTCATCATACCTACTAACCTCAATTGTTTTTATGTAGAGGTGGGTAGGGTCTTCTTCCTCTAGAGAGCTATCCTCAACTTGGCATACTAGCTTCCTTTTGCCTATCAAGTTTGTCTAGTTGTGTGCCTTCCATGTTTCATCATCCTCATCATTAGAGTCATTATGGAGGGTTCTATCTTCAAAAATGTAGGGAGTGCCAACCCATTTTCATAAAATATGCTCTTGTAAATTTGTAGTGTCTTAAAACAACAACATCAGAACTATCTACAATGGCTCAATCATTTCAAGATTCTGTGAAAAAAAGGTGTGAAAAAATGGATCCTTAAGTACATCTAAATTAGCTATATCATGGTTCATTTCATTTATTATGTACCAAGATCATACCCATGTCTTCAAGGTTATATATAATGCATGCACCCATAGATTCCTTGGTGCATTCTCACCATAGATAGTTCATGTTTCTTTGCAAAAATGTACATGTGCTATAGGGTTAGAGTTTTTAGAGTATGCATAGATTGTTAGGTCCTCATTTATCTTCATAAATATAATTAAAATTTCTAATTTCAAATATTTCTATGTTGGCAAGCTTTGCCTTTATGCTACCCATTAATAATCATAGTCCTCCTTAATGTATACACTAGTGCACCCATTCTATTTACTTCTTTAGAGATGCATGATTCAAGGTCACAGACATAATATTTTATCAAATCACTCCTTTTACATCTTTAGAGCATCATAAGTTTACCTTTACTCAAGAAAAACACTCTCTTTTCCTTATTCTTGGTACAAGGGACCCATTTTTTCAAAGTGTGATCAATCTACACCCAACCTATCTTTACTATTTTTGGCACCTTTTCCCTCACTAAGTAGCACCTTTGACCAGTGGTCTCATAAGCTTCCTTAACCCATCAGTTAAAGGAAATATTAGTAGTATTTGAGGTTGGTCTTCCATCTTCCCAATAAATCACTCTTTTATCATTAGGGTTAAGATTCCTAGTACCTTACATCATGATGTTGTATATGTGGTTGATCTCATCCTTGAGGTCCACACTCTCTACATAAGGGGTCCTTGGTCACTTAAGATGGGATAATAACCCTCTCTTTTCCATTCTCAAAATTCATGTAGCACCTCTTGAATCAAATTTTTATGGTGTTATAATAGCACCATAGCCTTCTTAGAAGTGATAGGTAGTTGTCTTGTTATACTAACACAATCACTTCAAAGTCAACATGGAATTTGGTGCCCATGATGTCTATAATTGTGCTCTTTATAATTTTGATGGGTTGTGTCCTGGTCCTATTAGCTATGAAAATTACATGAGGGGAAGGCCTGAAATCTAGCCTACACATCTTATCCCATGCATACTTGGTCAATATACTGACCTCAAGGCCTATGTCTATGAGGACCTCACATATATACCATCGATTAATGGTGCCATTCACAAGGAGTTCTTGATTTTTCTCTACATTCTATGTATTCTTGACTTCTCATGTACTCTCCAAGTGTGGCATAATGACTTCAACTAGCTTTTCCCCCATATGTTCCAATATAAAGTTTTTCAATAAGGGTAGCATTCCTTCTATTTGTAGGAGGTGCATGATATCTGTTAATTCTTGTATTTCAACCTCCTAGTTATCCTAATTCTTTTAGGAGGTAGTAGCTTGTTCTTCTATATCTCAGACTAGTTGGATCTTTCCTTGTAGGTTTTGAATTACACTCATGGCTTGCTATAATACATCTTTTTAGAGTATAGGGTTTGGTTATGGTACAACTTTGGGTCCAAGCTACATTATGCACTCGTTATGACTCGTATCCCCATATTATAGGCACAACATAGGTATCAGTTCTATTGACAGCTTATTGGTGAATCTAATACGAGTATTTGTCTATACTTTGACTATTTTTACATGGGTTTATTGTGATTTTAGGGTCTATTTATTCAATTTTGTCTCACACTTAATCAACCTTATTCCCTTGTCTTCACCAATCCTACCTTGAGTTAAATTTTCATATAGGTTAGGGTATTCATGGACCTTATGGTATCCTTGACAATACCCACATGTGGGATGCATAGGGTAGTTATACTGATAGTGTTCTATGTAACCACACTTATAACATGAACATGGTAGGAAAATTCCACCACCTTGTCCTCCACCTTACCCTATAGCACCTCATTGCATCCCAAATCCTACATTATATTGATCATAGCCTTTATTTCCTTAGTTATTTTTCCCTTCGACTACTGCAATGGTCTACCTTATGCCTCTTTGCAATTTCTCATGCATCTCATCAATAAATATACAATAAACTATGGTATGGGTGTAAAAATCACACAACCAATAATAGATGGTTGTGTTGACTAAACTAGCACATTACAACAAAGGCAAATTGTGAACATCATGCACCTTTCAACAAAATTCATAGTTTAAAGCAATGTGTGCACATTATTTTAAAGATATTTATTGATTTTATAGCCTTCTAATTCATAATTGATACACCATAATCCACTTCAATCATATTATGATGAACTACTATTAATATTTTAGAATTGGGAGGCCATAGATGTAATTTATGCCTCCATAAATGGGTTGACCCTAGTATCGATGCTTATGACTACCTCAGCTCTAAGTGTGTCTTCAAGCACTTTGTGAAGGTTTGTAAATGTATTCATCAAAAATGTTATTTGTAAAGGCATTAGTAACATTATAATAAACCATTACACATGATAGGAGGGGTATATGTCATAAGGTAGATTTGAAAAGAGAGTCTTGAACATTGCATCATATAGGTGCATGTTTTTTTAGAGTCTTTGGGTAATCTCTTTCAGCATGGTGATGCTCTACTATTCAAACTCAATAATGTAAAAATACTTTAGGAATGCCACCTTTAGGGTATCATAATCTACCATAGCTTGGTTAGGTTCAAATTTTTTATACCAAGTATGGGAGTGATCAAGTATAGTGGTCCTAAACTAGGTTACCTTATGTTTTGACTGGGTTATTCCTTAAGTGTGCCACTTTAGTTCACACTTTAGCACATGTTCTATGGTATTTTCAATACCATGATATTATAAAAAAACGTGGCCATTTCATAATAAATTTGATTTGGGGAGGTAACTAGCATATAGGGTGCTTTTCCCATGGAATTTGTCTTGGTGGTGGCCCTCCAATGCCTCTAACCACTGGGTTAGGCACTAACCCCATTATTATTTCTATCACCATTGATATTTATGGAATTATACTACTTGTGGTGCTAAACCACTTCTTACGGGTTGTTTATCACTCTATGTAGATAACATTGGTTGAGTCGATATGCTTGAACTCACATTATGTGGTTGTGAGCTAGAATATATTAGTCTAGATCTATTTTTCATCAACTTATTATAGGAAATAATTTGTTTGATCACAAAATTACATTTCAATTTTATAAAACATCTAAGTTTTATATCGATAATAGGGTTAATTATCACTCTTGTGATTTATTCAAGTAGGGTATATAGTACACAAACATGCACCAAAATTTTAAATGGGGTAGGTTCTTCAAGTGTATCTTCAATCACCAAGTCTTTAAGGAACCCAATTTCTTCTACACCTATGAACTATTGATCTCGATTCATCACTTCCTTATTTTTCTCCTCCTCGCACTTGTGTATTTTAAGAGATCCTTCCCTATGTTATTTGAACACAACTATATACTTAGACGGGGTTATATAATTATATTGATTAAAATTAGACCTTTAATCCTTTTTAATGCAATTTATAAAGGATATGTAGAGAACACACACACATGCATAACACTAAATGTATGTGGAAAACACAATATGGGAGAACCGCCATGAGAATAGATATTATAATCTACTATTCTAATCCATCTTCACAATCAAGAACCTCATTGGTTACAATGTTTAAGGGCATTGACCCTAGTAAGACACCAATCCCTTGATTTAAGAGTACCTACTCTAAGGAATCACCTACTTGTTAACTAAGTACCAACTCATGCTTTTTGATGTCACTTACTTATCAGATCTATTATGGAGATACAACTCCAGATTACAAAATTGATTCATAAATGAATCTAATTTAATTATATAGACCTATTATATAATTAGTCATGCTATTTTGTGCATCTCTCTTCCTCTTTATTTCTCTATATATCTAATCAAATCTTTTACGACTATATTACGTACTTAGTGTATTTATTAGATGACATATATTCTTTGATCTACATCTCACATCTTCTTGATGTTCATACTTGGTATTTAACACATCATACTCTTTCAAGTTTCCTAATTATTGAATTCATGCACCACTATCATAATTATCTATATTTTAATATATTTAGCATATATCAAAATCTAGTTTTAATGCACATGTCATATTACACAATTTAGATCGATTATAATGATTTATATTTTTCTCTATGTCATATAATGCATCTTTCATGTATGTTATGTCATTTGAGAATTGAGATGAAAGTATATTTAAATATTGAATAGTAATCTTAAGTCTTATGACATGATCTAGTGATCATCATTCAAATGTCTCAACTTTAAAATGTAACCATTAGATCAAGATTTGATAGGGTCATGCACTCTGTCAGATCTTTGTGAGCTTTCAAACTTTAACACTTTGACTTTAAAATACATCTGTTGATCAAAATCTGGTAGGCTCACATGCTCTATTAGATATTTATGATATTTTAAACTTTAATGTTTCAATATTTAAAGTGAATCCATTTATAATTTTATCTGAGATCCTACATATTGTTATGTCTTAAATAGTAGCATGAAATTTACCTCTATCTATCATTAAAAATCAACCACATTGACCTCTTTGACTCCATGTGATTCATTGATCTTTGTTACATGATCACATGCTCACTGTTATATCCTCTGATCAAATAATATGCTCATTAGTTATCTATGTGATAAGCTTGCATGAATATGACACTTGGCACCCTCACATGCCTTCTACACATTACTTTTAGTGCCCACACTTATGACATTTGTCACTCTCACATGACTTTTTCACATTATCAGTCCCTATGCTTATGACACTTGACACTAGAAAATTCCTTCTAAGCACTTTACTATCAGTCCCCATGCTTGTGACACTTGGAACTTCCATGTTCCTTCTACACATTGTCAATCCCTATGCTTGTGACACTTGGAACTTCCATGTTCCTTCTACACATTGTCAATCCCTATGCTTGTGACACTTAACACTAGTATATTCATTCCAAGGTATCTTTGAAATATTTAATTTTTTGAGCATCATTGAATATTTATTGTATAATTTAGTGCTAGGCATTGTTCAAGCTCAAATAAGTCTTAATTAGAGGACTTAGGAAATATTGAAGTATTTGATTACTGATTTATGTTGGTAATTGCTAGGTCAAAGGGGCTCGTTGGAAAATGAAAAGAAAGGCTTAATTTATAACTTAAGCAACAAGTTTTTGCCTATATCTAGTCAACATAAAAATAAAAATGCTTGTGAATGCCATGATTAAAAAACCTTAGGGTTTTTACTAAGAAACCCTAGTATTATTCAAGATCAAAGATAAATCATTTTTGGGATCATTTTTCTTCATCTAAATTTATGGATCATATATATGAGATGATCATGAAAAACCAATAATGGATCTTCTATCAATTTTTATGCAAACATCCATAAATAACCTCTATAAAAACATGACAACTTTGTATGACAATATTGAAACTTACGTAATTATAAAACATGCTCTTCTCTCGATCAATCTTGTTTATGATTGATTCTCTTGACATCAATGACATCCATAGTGTTAACTATCTCCATTTTATCATCAATGACAATTATATTTTCAATAATATCCCTCTTTTTCATTGATGGCAAAATAAATTCTCTAATCTTGTAATACATGCTCTACTCCTTTTGCATTGATGGTACTCACATTTACTTCTAATGAATGTGAGATAAAACTATTCATATCAAACTTTCTCCCCCATAGTTAATGGAACATTATCCTAAATACACCTTGGAGACATACTTTACATAAACATAAATCTTTTATAGAGGGAATTTGCACTTTTTCTCCCCCTTTGACATCGATGGCAAAGGGACTCCAAATTTCTCATTATTTTTCCAAGTTTTTCTCCCCCTTTATCATATAAAGGAATTTCTCCAAGAATCTAAAACCATAAACTCATTATAAATCTTCAAAACTATGCATACCTAAGTTTCCTTTTCTCTCTTATTCTAGGGATTAATAAATATTTTATGATCCTTCCCTTGTGCTCATACCCTATTACTAGGATCTAGTGATGTGATGTAGGAGCCACTACTCCTAAATTCTATCTTAGATACTCAAATTATTTCTTGGGAAGACGTTTGGTAAATATGTATATAATTTAATCCTATGTTGGTAGATATTCCATTATGAGCTCTTTATCTACAAATTTTTATATTAAGAAGTGATGCTTGATAGGTGCTTAGTTTTGGAATGCATCACTAGATTCTTTGATATATTAATATCAATTGTATGGTCACAAAGAATAAAGATAGGTGATTTATGTTAGACCTTGATGTATTTGACTATTTTCTTCATTGATTTTATATACTTTGAATTTCTTATAAATAGAAAATGATAGACCCATTCTTATGGATTTCAATCTACCAACTAAAGAAAATATTTCCTCAAAATCTATGCCTTCAACTTATGCATATCCTTTTCTCACCAATCTAGAATTATTAATCATAATAGTTCCATCCTGATTGAGTTTGTTTCTAAATACCCATTTTGTACTTACAATTCTCATCCTTGTTAGCTTCAACATAGTTCTTAGGATCAATTTCAGACATTAGAGCAAAACCTATTTTCTTCTTATTCATTGAAACTCTTCTCCTGATCTAAAATCCTTAATTTTTATTTCCAATGATCTACTCTATACGATGATCCTTTTGAACAAATATTTTAGGTAACTTTTCATTTACTTCCACAAACTATTCATTATCAATTTCCTCTTCAGACTCTAGTTCTTTTCCATATATGTATTTATCAGGTTTAACATGTTTCAATCCTTCATCAAACTTGACATTGATACTCTCTACAATATTTTGTAGCCATTTTTTGTAACATATGTAGGCTTTGGTTTGGGAGGAATAACCATGAAATATTACTTCATCACATCTTGATTCAAAGATTCCCACTTTGTCTTCTTTTCTCTTGATGTAGCATTTGCTTCCCAACACTCTAAAATACTTAACATAGGTAGGCTTCCAATACCATAGTTCATAGGGGGTTTTATCATTATTTACCCTTAGTTGAACTATGTCTAAGATATATATTGTTTTTTGTGTTTCTTCTCCCTTTTATCCATTAGGTAACGTGACCTCTTTTAGCATTGTTTTAGCCATCTCCTTGACTATTCCATTCTTTCTTTAAACAACCCCATTATGCTATGGAGTCCTTGTTGCAGAGTAATGAATTTTGATTCCATGCTTCTCATAGTATCCTATTAACTCATTTGAGGTGAATTATCCACCTCTATTAGATCTTAAGCATTTGATTTTTCACCAATCTCATTCTCTACCATATCCCTAAAGATTTTGAATCTTTCAAATGCCTAAGACTTGTCCTTGAAAAATGTTTCCCATGTCATTATTGAGTAATAATCTACTAGCATCATGAAGTATCTTTCTCCTTTGGATCCTCTTATCTTATTAGGAACACAAAGATTAATATTAATTAACTCTAAAGGATTTGTAGTTACATACTACTTTGTTTGAAATTTGACCCTTGTTTTCTTGCCTTGCTGACATTTATTGAAAGTAGTGTCTACAATTTTGGTTATCTTAGGAATATGTCTAACACACTTATTATAGCTCACTTTAACTAGGTTATGAAAATTGGCATGACCCATTCTTCTATGCCATAAATAAATCTCAGTAATCTTTATTATTAGGTAGTTATTACCATTCACTTCACTAAGATTATAGATATTAATTTATTTTCTTCTCCCTTATACAAATAGTGTTCTATATCTCCTTATCTTACATCCTTATGCATTAAATGTGACTTTATATCCATTGTCACACATTGGGCTAACACTTACTAGATTATGTTTCAATCCTTCAACATAAAGGACATCTGTGTAGGCAATTTTCTATCTATGTTCAAGGTTCCTTTACCATAGATATTTATTTCACTATTGTCTCCTAAGCTAATAGATCCTTCATAGGATTTTCTCAATTTGATGAACTTGATCTTGTCACCAGTCATGTGTTTTGAATAAATTCTATGTATTACCCACAAATTTTATTCCTTGACATGGAGTGCAGTTTGAGAAATCATAGATTGTGTAACTTTTTTATCTTTCACTTTCCACACATCCTTAGGTTTCATATTTGGCTTATTTTTTCTTTTTATATAAACTTGTGAAAATTTTTTCACATTGAGAGCCATGATTTTCTTTTCACTTTGTATTTTTGGTCTTATAAAGTTTGTTCTACATTGTTTAGCTATGTGACAAAAATTATTGTAATTGTAACATATTACATTTGTATCTAACAAGGGGTCAAATTAATTTTTGCTTACAAAGCTTTTTCTCCTTTTAGGCATAAATCTAGATTCACTATCCCTATGACTAAACTAATTACAAGTATAACAATAACCATAAAAAAATGAGGAATACCTAGTCATAGAATTTATTTGTTTAGGATGAGGAAATCTTCTTAATTATGGATTCTTTAAGTCTTTAACCCTTATGAAACCATTTGCATAAGATAATTTCATGTTATACATCTTTCTTGAGTTTGTATAGATTAACTCATTTTTCTTCTTCTTTTATTCAAGATTATTTTATCCTCTAATTTTCTTCACATAAGTTTTTATTATGTCTTTCTTTGTATCTATGGATGCATTCTTGCAAGATTTTTCATTTTTTATTCTTGATTAGCCTTCTAATTTGAATTTGTCATATAAGTTTTTAGATGTACTAGCTATGGGACTTTTCCATTTTTCAAAACCAAGACCAGTTCTTTCTTTTGATAGCTTGTGAGAGTTGATTAACTCATCAAGAATTTCTAAACCTCCTATGATCTTTAGACTTTTGTGTATTTGTCCTTTATATTTTTGAAATTCTTTCTTCACAGCCATAATATTTGATTCTAACTTCAAGCATTGATCAGATTTAGACTATATTTCAAATTTGACTACATCTTATATTCTTTTAGCCTCTTAAACTTGTGTCTTTAGGATAACTACCATTTGATAAAAAAAATTAAGACTTTTAGATACTTTTTCAATCTCCTTTTGTGCCTACTTATTCTACTTTGAGTTATCTTTTCTTAGATTTTGAATTTCATCTAGAGCACAAATGACTTCTCCCTCTAGATCTACTTCTCCTTCCTCTACTTCATCTGAGTCTTCAACTTCTTCTTTTCCTTGATCCACATAATCTTATTCTAATGTCATTAATAGGAGTTCATTTCCCCCATACACAAATGCACAATCATGGTCATCATACAAACTATCACACTCATCCAATGAATCACTATCTTTTTTTATATATAAGCCTTTCTTATTTTCAAATAATTTATTCTTCTTGGAGTAGTGGGGTTTCATATTTTTAATATTCTCTACTTGATCAGAGTTATATTTTTTGTTATATGATCATTTAGCAACAAAATTTCCTACCTTACCATAGTTAGATCATTTAAAGGGTAACTTACCTTTCTACTTTCCAAACCCTCTTCTTAGTTTTCTGATAAAGTTGGATTCTTCTTCATCACTCTCCTCAAATATATATGTAAGTGCTTTAGATTTTACTTGTTTGGTTACACTGAATGAAACTTATTTCTTAAAAGCATTTTATTCTCCCATTATCATCTCATAGGTTGTGAAGGTTTCATGCAACTCATCTAGAGTGAGATTGTGTATATATCTTGATTCCTCTATTGAATAGATTTTAGAATCATACCTAGATGGTAGATATATTAGGAATTTTTCAATAATGACCAAATATTTCATCTATTCTCCAATGCCTTTGATTGAAATAATCTATAATTTTTTCTTCTTCATTCATTTTAAGACTTTTAAACTTGCCTCTATATGTTTTTAGCTTGGCCTATTTTACCTTATCATCACCTTCATAGATGATATTCAACTTATTCCATACATCATTTGTATTTTTAAAATGCATGGCTTTAACAAAATATAAGTTAGACAATACACAAAGGATATCATTCTTTGATTTAGCATTAATTTTATATGCTTTTTTTGTAGCCTAATTAGTAGGAGTTGTAGCAGGCATTCTATATACATTTAAAACAAATAGCCATAAATCAAACCCTAATGAAAATAAATATTATTCCATTATAATGCTCCAAAATGCATAGTTTGATCCATTAAAGAGAGGTGCTTTATTTTAATAATATTCTTCTCAACTAGCCATTTATGTTCATTATCAAAAATCTACTTGAGCTAATTACGCTTCTTCTAAGGAACTAGTGCTTTGATACCAATTTTTAGAACACAAATATCTATTAAAAGGAGGTGAATCAATATATTGATTAGATTTAGTCCTTTAATCCTTTTTAATGTAATTTATAAAGGATATACAAATATCAAACACACATGAATAACACTAGATGTACATGGAAAACCCAATATGGAAAAAACAACCATGAGAATAGCTATTAGAATCTACTATTCTACTCCAACCTCTCAATCAAGAACCTCATTGTATATAATTTTTAAAGGCATCAACTATAAGGAGACACCAATCCCTTGATTTAAGAACACCTACTCTAATGAAGCACCTACTTCCTAACTAAACACCAACTCAGCCTTTCTGATTAAACCTACCTATCAGATATATTATGGAGCTACAACTCTAGATTACAAAATTGATTCATAAATGAATCTAGTTAAATATTATAGACATATTTTATAACTACTTATGTTCTTTATGCATCTCTCTTCCTCATCTCTCTAATAAACTCTTTTACCACTCTCTTACACACTTAGTGTATTTCCTAGATAATATATGTGAATTGATCTATGTCTCACATATTCTCATTGTTCATACTTGGTCATTAACACATCATGATCCTACAAGTTTATCACTTCTTTAATTCATGCACCACCACCATAATTCTCTATCTTACACTATATTTAGTATATATTAGGCTCTATTTTTTATGCACATGTCATATTACATAATTTAGATCGATTACAATGATTTATATAATTTTTTATGTCGTATAATGCATCATTTTTTTATATTCCATCACTTGACCACTGAGATGAATGTATCTTTAAATACTGACCATGGATCTTAACTTTAATGCCATGATTTTATGATCATCATTCAAATTTCTCAAATTTAATATTTAGCTTTTAGATCAAGATCTAACAAGCTCATGAACTCTGCTAAATCTTTGTAAACTTTTAAAATTTAATGATTCAAATTTAAAATGTATCCATTGATCAAAATCTAAGAGGCTCATGTGATCTATTCGATATTTTTGAGATTTTAAACTTTAAAATTTCAATATTTAAAGCACATCCATTGATCTTTTAATTTGATTTCCCACATTCCATTAGATCTTCAAAAGTAGCATAGACTTTACCTCTATCTATCATTAACCATCAGACACTTTAACCTATTTGACTCAATGTGCTCCATTGATCTTCATTACATGATCACACACTCACTATTAGATCATTTTATAGACTAATAAACTTATTATTTCTATTTTTTATAATTTTTCATGAATGTGACACTTGGCACCCTCATGTGCCTTTTGCACATTGCTGTTATTACTCACACTTGTGACACTTGACATTCTCACATGCCTTCTATACATTTTTAGTATTTGTGCTTATGGCACTTGGCACTAGTGCATGCCTTTTGAGCACTTTAGTGTCAATCCCCATGACTATGACACTTAGTACTCATGCATTCCTTCTACACATTATTAGTCTCTTTGATTGTGACACTTGGAACTAACATGTTCACTCTCAGGTACCTTTGACATATTGAATTTTCTATCCATCATTATATCTTCATTAAATGATTTAGTTCTAGTTGTTGATCAATATCAGATAAGTCTTAAGTTAAGGAATTAAGAAATATTAAAGTCTTTGATCACTGCTTCAATTTGGAAATTTCTTTCTTGAAGGGGATGGTTGTACAATGATGAAAAAGGCTTAACTTATAACTTAAGCAACTAGTTCCCACCTATATCTAGTTAACATAAAAATAAAGATACCTTTGAACACCATGACTAAAAAACCTTAGGGATTTATTGATAAAACCTAGTAATGGTCAAGAGAAAAGACAAATTATTTCTAGGCTAATTTATATTCATCTAAATTTTTTGACCATATATATGAGATGCTATTGAAAAACCCATAATGGATCTTCTATAAATTTCTCTGTAAACATCTATAAATAGTCTCTATAAAATCATGACAACTTTGTATGATAATATTGCAACTTATGTAATTATAAAACATGCTCTTCTCTTTGTCAATCTTGTCTATGAATTATTCTCTTGACATCAATGTCATCCATAGTGCTAACTATCTTGATTTCATCATCAATGATAATTATATTACCAACACATGCACTTCTCACTCGTTATAGTTTCTCTTCACACTTCCAAGCTCTAGATATTCCGTTAGTTTGTGTCATCTCTTGTTATAAGTCTATCTTTTGAGATCTTGGGTGTTAATTTTCTCATCCCCTTCCATTGCACCTACACATCCCCTTCTCCCCCCATACATTGTTCATACGAAAAAGGACTTTAGCCTTCCATTCCTAAAGTTTCAAAACCATAATCCACCATTAACCTCTTGATTTATAATTAAATATTTCACAAACATGCCTCTAGGTTCATGTAAAAATTGATACTTTGTTTTTTTTGGGCATGACTATGTCAAAACTATGAATTCAAGCATGTAACTATTCAATTCTCCTTACCACCATTTATCTATTACTCTCATCTAAGTGGCGTCTAGAGTCTCAAACCTCTCTAGCCACTCCTTCATCCAGTCATAATGATGTTTATAGCTTCATCTTTTATGGGTTGCATATATACCTAACCAATGGTATACATGATATAGTAGTTTGTAGAAAAAGACCTCATGCAAATCATCATATAGGTTATTCTAAACCCACTTTCTTAGTTTTTATCCTCTGTAGGTTGGATGCTTTAGTGAAAAGCTATTTTCCACCTATTATATCCAAAACTTGATGTTTTTGATGGAGAGTTAGAGCATCATTCTATCATACCTTTACAATAACAAAATTTAATATGGGTCCTAACAACATAACCAAAATATTGTAGTAAAGTCCTTATCAAGGGGCAAGAGGTTATCTTAGTTAGTCTTGGACTCATCAAAACCATGTGCAAACATGGGATATTACCATAGTGCTAAAAATGTTACACTCATATATGTTGGCATCAATTCACATAAGACATAGGTATTATTTACTCACCCAAAGTGACACAAATAAATAACTAAGGCCTGCATTGTGCTAGTTGTGCCATGACACAATATGTCAATTATGGGACTTGGTAATTTGAAATAAGTCTCTTTGTAGATTATTTTTCACAAGTCTTTCATGGACTAGGATTGGTGTTCTATAGGTGCAAGCCCATTTGGAAAACTAGTAATAGAGTCATAAGGGTGTAAGCCTTTATTAAACTAATCCTAACATCATATAGGCACTAGATGGGTTAAGAGGCTACTTTTGGTTTAGTTTCTCATACTAGGCTCATAGTCTTTAGAAAAATCAAGAACATTTGGTGTAGGTTGTCTCTACACTTAGGCTATTTATATAAAATATGTTGATGTCATAAATATTATAGGGATGCCATTTATGACGTAGAATAGAAGCTTGAAAATAACATTCTTAAAATTCATGAATTGGAATTACAACACTATAACTATTTCATTCATTTCATAATTCACTAAAATTAACATAGAAACATTATATTATTTGGAACAACCATTTTTTATCATTCATCAAATTTAAAAATAATAGAGTTAATAACATACATAAAATAGATTACATGATTAATTCAAGATACTTAATGACCTAGAGGTTCACATAAAAGCTTTAGCATATATAAATAGACCCTTCATAGCATCCAATCTATCCCTATTACTAATAACAGCCTATTAAAATGTATCTAGAGATAATTATTCACATCTTCACTACATCAATTCACATCATTATTATACTCGTTAGTTTGAGCTCCTTTTATAGCCTACAAGAACATATGTTACCAAGGTGGAGTGTGCATATCAAGTGTCATGTTGGAGCCTTTATTGATCATTCTAATAGATCCATCACCTTGTGCCATTTTCACTATGGTAACCACATCATGTCCAATTTATAAAATTCCCCATGAGTCCTAAAAATGGTTAGCTAGCTACCAACTGGTGTAAGGTAATTACTGATTCCTCTAGCTAGTGATAATATGCCAAAAATGTCATCATTCAAAATGATACCTCATGAAAAAGTGTTTTTCATGTTGGAGTTAATCTCACAATTAATTAAATAGGGGCCCAATATGTACCATTAAACATAAATTTTTTTATCATAAGTTAGTTTCTTGTGTTTAACCATAATAAGATTTGGCACAAGCCAAATATTTCCTTATGTTTGTTTCATTTATGTTGGGTAAATATGAATGGTAATTTCAATCCCATAGGAGAACTCTTCTAATATTTACACACATAAATATAGTTGAGTGAGTTGAGCATGGTCACTTTTTAAGTGCCTAAGTCTAAACACCTAAGTTTTTGGGTGTGTGTAAAGTTTGCCAAATTTAGAAAGTTGCAAATACTAGTTAGTAAAATATAGGTATATAAGATATTTGTGCATAATAAATGAAGATAAAAGAATGAAGTGCTAGAGGAATATCCTAGGGATTTATATGGGGTAATGAAGGTGGAAGTAAGAGACATGAAATCATAGAGATATCAACCAAGAAAGAGGCATTATTGTAAGGAAGCACAATACTAAGAAAATATGGAACCGAGGAGGCTAAATCACATGCATATGAAGTATTGGTCCTAGGTTGCCATAAGAAGGGTGAAGGTTACACCAAGTTGAAAAAATCATAAGAGAATGATTGTCAAAGATAATTGGCACCCACCCAATGGTTAATGAGAAGTGATCACTTGAATTAATTATCACTCCACTAAATAAACCGTTATTCAAGTTAATGTTATAGTGGTGGGAGCACAAATATCCAAAATAAATGAGTAATTGGTGTCAAATTTTAATTTATTTTGTTGGTTTAGTAGATTTCAATAAATATACATGATGTCAGCTATTAATCACTAGAAATTAATGAGGTAGTTGAATACAAAGTATAAAAGGGTGGATGTTAGACTTCACTAGGTTAGTGACCTTTTTAAGAATTCAAACCAAAACATAGAGTTTAATCCATTAAAGCTAGAGAATGCTAATAGAGAGAACCAATCACCAATGTCCCTTTCTAGTGAGAATGAAATACCACCAATAAAATTACATTCCACTTTGAGTTGAGAGGGTGGAAATTGAAGAGAAATTGATATAGAAATAGGGAACATGAGTGATGTAGAAACACTAGGACACCATTAATGATTAAGGAAGCTTGAGATCCAAATGTATAATCGCATTTCCCATGATTGTGAAGAAGCACCAAGTAAAATTTTGGGATTTGGAAAGATTAACCATCCATGCTTCAATATAAGTAGATTTATAATGGGAAAAGAGGTAAAACACATGTTTATCACATGTGTAAAAGGATGCCAATAAATCATGGGAAATGAAATAAAGAGCTACCATGAAATTGGAGACATAACTAGTGGAAGGCATTAGCATCATAGAGGTAAATCAAGAAGTGATCACAAATATCTCATACAAAGAGATGTCATTCCCCCCAAACATCATGGTGGGGGAAAATTGGGTGTCATTTGCACATATGTGTAAGTTCAAGTATTTTAACCATAGGAATGAAGCTACATGTAAGAGTTAAACCAAGACTAAATGGTCGACATGGGGAAGAAGATAAAGGTAGGTGCCACACTCTTTGATATCTCCATCAAAGACAAACTAGAAACAATGGTTGCAATGTAACTATTTGAGATACTAATATTTGGAAATCAAAAAGATTTTGTGTAATTCCTCCTCTTATAAGTACATAGTGATACATTTTATTTCATAGTATGGTGCATGAGAATCTCGGTGAACTTCATCAGTAGAATCATGGGGCTGCTTGACATAGGGGTAGGTATTCATGAGATGATGGAGGATGAATTGTAGGTTGAATGAGTAGTAAATATCCTAGGTTACTAAAAGTCAAGGTTTAAATTCCCCATCAATTAAATCCAAGACCTTAGCACAAGGGTATTGGTGTACCTGGTTAGCTCCAAACTATGCCCTAGAGGCTAGTGGTATGTCATTAGTAAGACCCTCTTATGCATTACCCACCATATGGTTCAAGGGGTGAGATTTAACACATCTAACTTCATTACTAAGAATATTTTCAAGAATGCACAAGAGGGACATTGAGTGTGTGAAACCTTCAAGTGGGGATATATATTGATACTAATAGTGATGAAGGAGATAGGTGTGTTATACAGTGATGATGACCTCTTATGAGTGTTCTTACCCAATAATAAGTCCCCTATGATGAATTAATAGGACTTCATTTTTCCACCTAACTTATTTTAAAATTATAAAATATGAGTGTAAGGTTGGTTTAATAGGTATACTAAAGCCTTTAGGAAGGAGTGGCACATAACTTAGGAACTTCTCCAATAACTATTGGGAAAGGTAATCTTTCCCATGATACATCACTTCTACATGGTGCACATAGCACTCATGGATACAAACCTATCAGGGTTGCTTCAATTGACTTATGCCTTCTCAATAAAGTATTTCATGGTATTGATAAGGAGAATACCCAACACACAACAACTTGATATCTTAGTCAAGACCATAGATTAAGACAAAAGCAGGTTGAGGTTCTATTTTGTGTGCCTTAGAGCCAAGGCCACCAAGTATGAGGAAGATGATACTAATAGGATGTACATCCATCCCCTCTAGAGAGTGATAATCAATGGGATGATCATCAAACTCAAATATGAAATTAATTTACATAATAAGGCTGGTGATCTTATAAAGGATGATGATTTCCCCCTCCTAACTAATGATAGAAGGAAGGCTATGTCAAAGCTATAGGAGAAGACCCTCTAAAATAAATGGGAAGATAAGATTAAAGAAATCATGGAGTACATCTATTTGAAAATTTCTTTTGAAGAGAATATTACACACCCACATCCAAATAAGTTCATGACATTCATGCTATAGATTTATTCATTCAACAAGAAGCATATGAAAAAGACCAAGGGACCTATTGTGTTCCCTAATATGAATCTAGTAGATATGGAGAAAGAGGTGAGCCTCGCACCTAGAATAGATGAGAATGAATAAGATAGTTTAGGGAAATATACCCTATAGATAGAATAAGGGGAAGAGGAAACAAGTACCAAGGATGTAAAACAAGCCTTAAAAATTATCATGACCATCACACTTGAGGAAATAGAGGAGCCAACAAGCCCTTCATCCATTGAATTACCCTTCACACTACCTTCATAAATAGAAGAGGAAAAGAGAAGGGTTTATTACAATATGGATTTGAGTGAGGGGAAATTAATAAGGCATTAATTCTTAAAGAGAAGTGGAGACTTTCCAAGGAAAATGATTTGGCCAAGTTAGAGAAAAGGGACATGAAGGTTGTCACAAGCACATGACCAGTAGTTGAAACGGTAGGTAATTGCCAAGTTCCCCCACCAATAAGGTAGAAGAAGCTTCATAAGAGGCATTTACAAGTAGTGAATGGGTGCCTAAAAATTAAAAAAAAATATTGACACCAAATAAATAAAGGTAGCAGAGGAACCCCAATAATAATAAGGAAATGCTAGCACTAAAGGAATTTCCCTAGAGATGAGTATTGAGAAACCTTAGAATGAATAAATGAATGAGAGGGACAAGTATAAGGAAGAAACCCCTAAGGATAAAATAAGTGAGTCCTCTAAGGAAAGCAATAAAGAGATTGGTGGTGCCAATGAAGAGGAAGAAGAGTAGACAAAAATAATCATCATCGAAAGGGATAGCAAAAATCTAAATAAAAGGGAGAAGGCATAGGAGGTATGGGTGGATAAAGAACTCTATATGTATGAAACTATACCTACCCAAGAAACCATGATGAGGATGTGAAAATAAATCTCATTTGTGCTAGACAACTATTGACTTTCTAAGTCACCCTAGTCAATGCAAGATTTGTTGAGACCATATAGATAAGTAGTGTACCTATAAATTCCTAGGCACACAAGTAGGATGTGCACATACATTCCTTGCCTATGATTGAGCCCAAAATAGTTAGGCACAAATTTACATAGCACCAAATTAATGGTTTGTGCGTATAATGATTTTTTAGTGCATACCTATGCATAATATCCTTTGTCATACAATTCAAGTGGCACTCAAGTTCAAAGATGTAGGGCCCTGAGGTTCTAGATGATCGAGTAAAGAATGCATGCAAGTAGTAGTTATAAATCATAAGGGATGAACATAATAATTTTTGTCTTTGTGTGCTCTATTATTCAAAGGGTTCCATGCCTATCTATCAAAGTCATATTCTAGTGTTTAGAACCATACATTTGCACCATATCTCTACACAAAGTACAATATGAAATCACATGTTACCCTCACCATCAACTCAACTTTCAGATAATCTCATTTGTAGACCATGGCACAAGAGTGATTTTGAATTAAGGGTATGTGCATAGTTCCATGCATGAGAAACATATAAGGAAAAAAGATCATATCAAATGATGCCATGTATTATAAGTGTAATATAAGAGCCTTTTGAGACTAACACATGGAAGATTTTGAGCTGTTAGATCTAAGCTTCAATGGTGTAAAAATATTCATGTTCCCTTCTAAGAGCAACAAGTGTCCCTCCAAAGGACACATGTCATAGCTACTCCTTCCTATCTGATAATCTAAGGGACTCCTCTGTGATCTTGCTAAGATGACGTATGTCCTCATCTGATCCACACATTTAATTTAAAATTATTGATAGTTATCAATAAGTTTCCTAATATCAATCAAAAGGTGTTGCATGGAAGGGAATCATGAGTAATCTACATATAACTACATCTAGAGTGCTTGAGACCAATCATAAAGTACCACATGTCAAGATGAATTTTAAGCTAGTTGATTAAGGCATGAGACATGTTAGAGCTAGTAAATGTAGAAGTGGTTATCAAACATCAAAACATGAATACACACCAACCTCTAACCTTATCAAGGAAATATTTTGATCTTCTATGTGCATGTTTTTTTAATAATATCCTACCATCAACTCTATATCTAATCCACCAGAAAGAATTCAAAGGCATCGTCATGATGTTGAAGACGAATTAAAAGTTATACCCATTGACCTAAGTGGTGCATTTTTTATAAAATAGTCTTGTTCACTTTAAAAACTTGGTTCTTCACTTGTAAAAGGGTCAACATTTTTTAGAAACCTCATGTTGTTGAAATTTGTCCTTCAAGAGCACTTGTATTGGCTAAATCTTGAAAACTAATGAGAATTAAGTTTACCTCTTTACTAATGAGAATTAATTTTACCTCCTTCTATTCTTATAATGTTATGTGTGCTATTTATGTTTATTTATCCTTGTCTATGGGTAATTTTCAACCCTATTACCAATGTCCATTCCCATCACCTCTTTATTAAACTCAAAACTCACTTACATGTCATATCTTATGTGCATTCAGGTCTTTGTTGATATTATATGTGGATCATTGTTATCCCTCTCACTATATTACTATATTCTCATGCCTCTATGTAAAACACTTTTATATTTGGAGTATCCTTGGTGGAATATGTGTGTACACATCTTATTCTCAAAGGTTTATAGTGTGTTTATGGCATTATGAGTGTTCGCTCTATTCTGGGTGCATCGCCTCTTTTACTTTCAACATATTTTACCTTATTTCTCTCCTTTTCCCTCAAAAGTTTAAATTTAGGCTAGTGGTTGATTTAACTTTATGCTATTCAAGCCTATTCACTGGTCTTAAAATAGGTGCATTTAGAATAAAAGCAATATGACCTATTCTAGAGGCTCATCCCAAGGATTGTAAGGATCGCATGATTTAGGGACATTCCCATCATTGTGATGAAACAAATGATGCTCATTCACATAGTTAAGTGATAATATTTCCATGCCCAAGGTCATAGACACTTTCACCCCATGATAGGCATTCACACTCAGTGCCTTCCCATAATTCACCCCATCACTGCATAATATCCAGAGGTGCACATTTAAAATGATAACAACCACTACATAGATGAGCCCTAATTTGAAGTGCCTAAGGTGGCTACTTAAATCTTGGAAGAGATAGATAAGGGGAAAGAATACCTCCTTATTGACCCTCACACTATGAACCTAGTCTAATCTTGGAATGCATTGATCATGATGGCCATAGAATTTATCTATTGAAACCTCATCAATGATGACAAAGTAAGGAATTGGAAAATCTCCAAAAATAAACCAAAGATGAATTTTAGGCTACCAAATTCAAGTTTCAACAATTCTATGAGCACATAGAGATAGTCTAACCATTTATGCTAGTCAGCATCAATACCTCAGACCTTTCATAAGTTGACAAAATTTTTATGTTTGTGGATAAAACACTCCCAAGGTTAAAACCTAAGCCAACATAAGAAGAATAAGATCCAAATAACACACTAAAGAGAGAGTTAGTTGATAAAATTAAAGAGGTAGAAGACACCATAATTTTAAGCTTTTCAAACCAAGCCTAAGTCATAAATGCATGCCTAAAGCAAGAAATGAAGTGAAGGATAAGTTGATGGTGCAAGTATACTTAGAAAACAAGTTAGATTGGACATAAATATTAGGGATCATCAATGCACTCAATATCTAAACCAAAGATCAAGAGTAGAACCTGGAAACACTCTTTTGATCTCTATATAATAAGGCCTATATATAAGGATTTATCTCAATTAGGAGTGTGGAAAAGGTAAAAACCAATGTCAAGACATTTGAAAATGAGATGGAGAAAATATATGTGCTTGTGCTTACTATTGCATCCACATAAATTGATAGTGCATCTAAAGAACTAAAGCTTTCCATTAAGGGATTTGAAGACTTTAGTGATAAACTCAACGAGAGTGTGGTTGAGTTTATACACTCCCAAGAGCTTAATATCCTAATCTAAAGATAGTCTACAATTTTTGTATGGGGTAATGTTGGGCCCCTTATTTTTTTAGGTAAATGACTTACACCACACAACATCCACATAAGTGAAAAGGAATCATTTTGAGTAGTAGTTAGCCCTTTGGAAATTTTGGCACTAGTTAAAGGGTGTAACGTATATCTTGTATTAGCTAGAAGGAAACTGACTAGCTCCTAGATTTTCTAGCCATCTTCTGGGATTGGTGATACATGGTCACTATAGCATAAAATTTATGAAATCATGGAGCTAGTGAGTATGATCACCAAAGTTCTAAATCTATTATCAACATGCACAATCCACCCTAGTGAATATGTTCTTGAAGGTTGTTTAAAGAGGTCAAACTAGTTGATGTAGAGAGAGAGAGAATTATAATGAATCTCTAGAAAAATGAATCCTCAGTAGACAGTGCTTCAACAACCTTAAGATTAGGAATAGTATGGAAGCCATGAAGGCTCTATTTTTAAGCACCCAAGCTCATATGTGAGCCTCTAGGTTGTTCATTAGTATATACTTTGTTTTGAATTTTATGAACTCTATAATCTATTTTGAACTATAATTAATGATGAAGTTTGTTTCATTAACACAGAATGTGTTTGATTTATGCATCTTTGGTATTTATAATGTAATAAGTAACTATTGTAATGTCATATTTCCATTATATTAATAAATGTTCATGTATGTTATTGGTTCATAGTTTTAATGGAGTCCCTATAGAATTTCATGATGTCATCATATCTCTATATAGATAATGAGTATAATTTTTGTGCTAAGTGTTCCTATCCTTATTGAGAGTACATGTCTAGCATGAGAAGTTTGAATAGAAATAACCTTGTGACACTTTAAGTGACTACATGACACAAAACTTAGTCTACAAAAGGATTTCACCCATATGACACTAGGATTATTCCACAAAAGACTTGTGCCTATGTATCTACCTAATGTTTCCATTGAATTGATCAAGTTCACTAATTAGAGTTTCACATCATGGCACAACTAGCCCAACAAAGGCCTCAACTCCATCTCAGTTATGCTTCAAGTGAGTTACTAACACCTATACATTATGTGGATTGATGTCAATATATAAAAGTGTTCAAATGTTGAGTACAAAGGGAATATCTAATGCTTGTGCTTGGTTGTAATAAAAAAATAATTGACTAAGACAACTTTGTTCCCCTTTTGTATAATAGACCTTCTTAATTTCACCTCTAGTTCAACAGGTTCTTGGATGTAAATATTTGGTTTTTGAAATTTTCATTGATATTTACTAATTTTATTAATAAAATATTCATCAGTTTACCTCATTTAAAAATCACATCTAGGATTACCCTAATTTTAAATATGAATATTCAATAGATCTAATAAGTCTTAGTATATTTTATGCTTGTGTTGTAAAGTACATTTGAATCCTCCATTTATATCATTTCACCTTAGGTTTATGAAATTTATCTTCCACTTTTCTTAAATAATTCTATCCAGTGTAGCTTTAGTTTTATTTAAATTTACTAAGAGTTTGATTTTGTTTAGCTTTCTCCTTAGTCAATTTCATTAAAACGGTTAAAAGTTTCTTTGAAGTGGTTTGATTTCACTTGGTTTTTATGACTTTTGTTTCATTTAAAAAGACAACCATTTTTATTAAAATTTACTTAGGTTTTTTTTTTTATAAATTATTATTTATAATTTAAATATTTTTAACTTTTTGATTTCATTTTGTGCCTCCAAAAGCTTAAGTTGCCTGATGCCATGTGGTAATATCCTAGTGGATCAAACCTATTGAAGAGACTTTTATTGGGACTTGGTCATTTATATTCAAATTTTTTTTAGTGACACATTTTGATCTCCCATTCATCTTGAACCCAGTAAAAATTATTTTAAGTACTTACTTGAATTTGCTTTTTTTAATCAAAACCACACGTTAAAATTCTACTTTGAGGAACTTAGCCAACTTTTTCAATAATTTTCCTAGCATCAACAAAGATCTAGGTAAGCAGATCAATGGGAAGCTACAAATTTTTAGTATCCTAATAACCTATTGATCCTATCTAAAACCATACATTACAAAATCTCTAGGTAAGTAGGTTAGTGGGATTGCACCACATGACACGATCCTAGTGACTCGATGCCCTCAAAGGATCCATACAATTAAAGAGATTTTGGGTGAGTGGGTTAGTGGGATGTTTCCACATGGCATCATCTTGATGACTTTTTATATCAGGGGTATACATACAAAGATCAACAAATCCCCTGATAACTAGGAGAGTGGTATGATGCCACATGGTAAAATTCCACTACACCATAGCATTATATAATTAACATGCATTTTGTGCCTCATTTGAGAAGTGGAAGAATGATGAAATCCATCTAGATTGACCCCTCAAATAAAGGACATGATGGTAATGCCATCATTAGGACTTTGAATTTATATTTGATAGCCTGTTTGACTATCAAAATTGTCAAGTCCTAAAAAGGTACTATGCATTTAATTTGAATCATGAAATGAAGATGCAAAAGGTTTTCCACAAACTAAAAGGCCCAAAAGTGATATATTTCAATATGAATAATGGAAAATTTTCTCTAAATTCCTTAAATTAGGTTGGATCAATATATTCATAAATCACCCCTTGAAATTGATTACAAAATATATGTAAAGTATGGTGGGACAGTCATCTCAATAATATCCTAGAAATAATTTTCCACCAACATTTTAATATATTTTCAATTAGCCTCCAAAATTTAATGTAAAACACTCAATATGGCATTATTTTTTACTTGGCATGTGCACTATAGAGAGTTTGAGGAGACAAAAGGCATAAAAGACAAATATTTTTCTTAAAGAGACATGGATTCCAATTATAGATCATGTTCTGATAGGAAAATCTATTATAATCCTAATAATATTCTCAATCACCATTGAATTTTTTAACCACCTAGTAGTGGTTTGAGCAAGCTTCATGGGAAAAATCTGATTATAAATAGACATTCCTCTCCATTTGAAGAGAATGACTCTTTTTATAAAGGGACTCTATCAAAACTATAATAAGAATTTATGAAACTACCCCCCAAATTTTTTTTGAATTGCATTATCAGAATACATTTTGGACCACTTACATGTCCCAAAGACTCACTTGTTGATGCAAGCAATGTTCCTTCAATGTACTCATATGCACATAACAAAAACTGAAGGAAGAGATCTAAGATAAGTATCCAAGGTAATTACTTACAAAGGATACTATGGGGAAGCAGCTTGCCCAAGGAATAACTATGGGGTTCAGGGCATATTAGTGTAAAAGTACATAGATAACTCTTGAACACCATATGTGGCACAATATATTACACATAAGACCATTTATAGGCCGTCAACCCTTGATAGATATCTCACTCCCCTTATTATATTTCAGTTATTATCAAGGATGGTTAAAGGGTTACTTCTTGACCCAACCAAAAAAAAGACAACTTTACATACTATTTTGTCATTTGCTTACAATAAGTTTACGGAATGAGAATAGGGTCTAATGTTATTTTGATAATCATAAAAATATATAATATGTTGAACATGTAATAACAACTACCAACTTGATTTAAACACATGTATATTTATAGCAGATACCATAAGCACACAATAGAATTCATCACTACCTCAAAGAGAGTATAATCATGGAAAATAATGGAAGCTGAAGTATCACAAGTAATTGATCAAGTGATACCATTTTATTTTATTATATTTCTCATGGCTTGAGGTCATTACACCATTTTTTAGTTTATTTAAAACTTCATAATGTTGATTATAAAAATGAAATAGAACTGATCAGTCTTACTCCCTACGGTCATAGAGACTAAGATAACTCCATATCTATATTCTTTCATATTATTCAATTTATTACACATGAATGTCATTATCTAAATAATGAGTAATAATATGATTTATTATCAAATCCATATTTATCAAATAAGATATAGTGGAAAGCCTATAATTGGATTTATGCAAAAGATATCATATTGGCAAATAGCCAATATGTATAAAATTGATAAGAAGAAAGAGTTAATATAACAAAAAATGTATTTCAAACAACATATATTTTCCTATAATTAATTATTCAAAAATCCATTGTGTTTAAAGTAGGAAACATTTAGCCCATACTAACTCACTTATTTCCCAATTAATTTACAATCATAGGCCAAACATTGCATTTAGTATAATATCATTGAGTAAATTTATAGCCACACATATAGTCATTAAAATTATCAAGAACCTTAAAACAATTAGTTTATTATCATTTAATATAATAGGAATTTCATTTAAAATATAAACCAAAATAAAGTAATCATTCATAAGTACAAATATACATATATGAGTGATACGAGTTTAAACATGAAAAATTATATAAAATCGTATGACCATACAAAATTTTCCCACATAAGTTGAATACATAGCATTCATATTATCCATAGTATCTCAATCAAACAAAGATTTCCATCCATAGATTGAATAGGTGAAACACAAATAAAAATTTATTATATGTATCTATAACAACATAAGATGATTAAACATGCCTTTAGACAACAAAACATAACAATTTTTATTCATTTTCATCCAATAAAAATGAAGTCCATACACATATTAAACCTATTCTTATCCATATAAACATTAATAATAAGAGAATAAAGTGCCTACATATTTTATTTGGTAACATAAGGAAATTATGATTATTATCTTTTGTACGACATTTTTGAGAATCTATCCATCCTCTACAAGTTGATTAAATCATTCTAGAAGTTAACGAAACTTATAGCAAGTGCTAAATAGACCTTAATTTAGATATAACTTAGAATTTTATATAATTATAGCAAGGAAATAAGGAATGCAAACTAGGAAAAGTAATCTAACAATAATAGATTAATTACCAATAAAAAAAATGTACCTCTTATACGTAACAATACAAGTTGTAAGCAACTGTACAAGAACTAAAGAATGTAATGAATATTCTTTTATTTATGATTCTTTATATTAATTTTCTCATATTATAGTCATAATAATTTAGTTTTACCATCTTTCTATTATTTCATATGTAAATTGAAATCAAACTAAAAAGAATATTTCTATATAAACTCATGATGGCTCAATAATTAAGCAATGTATAAGAGAATACATAAGTGTATTCCAAAAGATAATATGTTAGATAAATCCTTAAATAAATATCATTTTCCAAAATAAACTTCTTCCCTCTTGATAAACTGAACCATCATACTTTTGCATGATAAAACATCAAATGGCAAGTGAAATATATACACAGGTAAATCTTAGCATTGTCAATCAATATAATGCTCATTCTAAGAGACTATAGAGGAAATATATTAACTATATAGAGATATTAATGCTACACTATGATGCATAAGATCAACTACAAATTTTATTAACATAATAAATATTATCAATAAAATGAACTAGAAGTATAATATAATAATCATTATCATCTAAATATCCAAGATTAGAACCAGGTGATCATAACCATGATTCAATTTATAATATAGAATCTAAGTCTTATATTCTTAACATATGTCAAGCATCATAAGACCTTTTTTTATTTTAAATCATGATCCATTATTAAAGACAAGGATTAGCATATAATAATTGTAATGTATAACTAAAATAATCACAGTAATGTAATTAGTTTATAGTTGCACTCACTATTTATAGAACATGGAAAAGATAATATAATTTATGCTAAGGAAATAAATGAATAACTTATACCAAAAGTTATAAAATCACACCTATCCACATGATCATCCAACAATACGAGTAACATTTAATCATGTCAAACAAACCTTCTAAACCATCCTTATAAGCCTAACCATTAGTGCCCTTTACCACCCCATCCATTAGTGGGATGGAGGGTTTGTAAATTGAGGTTAAGTAGGGATTATGAGCAAGTCACGGTTACTAAGGCATTAGATGGCTTGACATAATAACATAAGTATAAAATAGGCAAGTAACTAATAAAAACATCATCTAAAGACAAAATGGAAATAGCCAAGTAAATAACATCACTACGAATTGGAAGTGGGGATAATCAACTATAGGTGGTTTGAAAGTCATAAAAATGGGCTTATGAACCAATTCCAAATCCATAATGATAATTATTACCATGCATGGAAATCCTCCAAGCATATGCTTAGTCTTTATACATCCCATCTACAAATCCACATCTCATGCGGATAAATCCATATCTATAACTTAGCTATTTAAGTGTAGTCAATGGACTATCATTTTCCATAACAATAGAGTTTGAACAATATTAAATATTATAATAATTGGTAACATTATGCAAAGAAAAAATATGACCAGCCCAATGTAACAGTCCATATATAATCACCCATTTTAAAATAGTCAACACATACAACCAATCAATGCTTTTTCAATCATGACTTATAGCCATACCATTATTTACCCAAATGATAACAATGATTTCAATCAATAAACAAATTCTAAAAATTAATTTAAAATTTAATGAACAATTGATATAATTATTTCGTGGGATCATCATGAGGGCCCATGAACTCATCATGATCCCTGAATCTAATATTAAGGTTTAATAATTTTAAACAACAAACAACAAACCTTAGCAAATGATTAATTAAAAGGTCAAACTAAGCTACAAGTTAACCAAATCCACTAGGGCTTCAACTAATAACCCTCATGCAACTATGATGAGTTTATAAAACACATAAAAAGGTCTTCTAAGAAAATGAAACATGTTGTTTAAATATAGATAAAGCCATTTCCAACATTTAAATGTAGTTATTAAACTAATATAGTAAAACCAAACACAAATTAAAACCCATTCTAATCAAATTAAGAAACCCAAATTTGTTTTACAAACCCTTAATGCTAACCAAAACAACATAATATTTCAACATGAATAATAGGGTATAGTGATCCAGAATATAAATACATAGGTTTATAAATCCAAAACATAACAACATATAACATTCAAGTATGCATAGAAAGTTGATGGCATAATGCCTAAAGGAAGAAAAGAAAAACTTAGTCACAACTATAAAAAAACCCATATTTTAACTAATAAAATTCCAAGAAGGGTTTTAAATCACAATAATAGACATATATGTATGTATATCCATGGTGTACAAGCATACATAGAAAAAAATACAAACCTAAAATGTTTTAGAAACCCTCATAAATTAAATAAATCCACCTCGGTGATTATACATCAGATTTTATTTAATAACCAAAATGATAGAGTCAAACTTGTAATTTATATGCAAAAGGGACTATATAGCTTTGGCCTTGAGGTAATGGATACCCATCCTAAAGTATCACAACTTCATGGTTGCATATGTAACATCCTTTTTATTTTCTACAAATTCTTTTGAAAATAAAAAAATAAATAGCATCCAAAATTTAAAAAGAAATACATACCCAAATAAATATAGGTGTAAGTAAAACCCAAAACAATGAAAGTAGGTTCCTTTACCCAAGTATGAATATTTTAAAGAAGACTATGCCACCAAAATGGCCTTGTTTTCCTCTCTGTGTATTTTGACAATCCTTCCCCAAAAAGAAAAACAAAGACAAAACCCTTGATTGTATATTTTTCCCCATTCTCTCCCCCTCTCTTCTAAACCATCATCATCTCTTTTTTCCTCTCTATCCATCTCCCACATACTCCATTGAATTATTAATTCAATGATGATGAGAGATAATCCTCCCTCTAATGGCATTGACCACCTCCCAAGGCATCAAACATGCCAAACAAAATTATTGCAATGATCATAAATGACCAGTATAAAATTTATAAAAAATAAATAATAATAAAATAATAAGATTCAAAATAACCTATGGTTTGATCCATACCACATAAACAATATCAAGTGACCAACATAATAGTCTAAAAGGGGGATTTTGAGGTCAACATACCCCAATTTTTGAAAAATGAGGACCCTTGTTTAAATTCTACAAATTTGTGTTATAAATTGGACATTCAACTTGATCAAAATCCATAAGTGAATATCATGATTGATCTAGTTTACATTGGAATGTTAGCAATTCAATTTATTTAATCTTGTTTAATGTTGCTAACATTTGATTCATGTGTTCCCAT
The DNA here is from genome assembly GCA_037957365.1 of Torreya grandis. NCBI lineage: Eukaryota > Viridiplantae > Streptophyta > Pinopsida > Cupressales > Taxaceae > Torreya > Torreya grandis. The sequence goes on along the minus strand of JARHVA010003210.1, from coordinate 1,092,589 downwards.
GTTGTAGGTTCAATGGATCTCCATTAAAATGAACAAGTGCTTAGGGTTTTATACTTCAACATTAGTCTGACCCTTAAATGGTTAACTAATATGGTCCCATTCAAACCATTATGCTAACCTTTGGTCCTAATTGGTCAATTGAGTCTAAGTTTAAATTAAGTTTAAAACATTAGTATAAGTTACTTTATCATATGTTTTATTAAAATTGATTCATATTTTACATGGGTCAGTTTACTATATTATAGCCTTAGCTTAATTTTAACATAAGTGTTAATCGAGTTTATAAAATCTTTAAAACCTTAGTCTAAAATTTATACTAAGTCTTTATATATATCCCAAATGCTTATGTTTTTAATTTTATTATTTCTAGTTAATAATTAACTGTGAGATTGACAAGTGTCAAAATATTAGGAGGATGGATCTAAGATCAATGATGAGTGGGAAATTCCTTCAAGTTAGCAAGTTAAAATCCCCCCAGATCATAAATCAATAGTGAGCGATTGATCATGTAAATCTTGATTGATGGTGAGCTCAAAGTCAAAATGTCAAAATATATTAAGATCAAATGAAATAGTGATAAATCATAATCATGATGAATTGTATATAAATCAATGGTCCACATTCAATAAAATATAAAAATAACATATCAATGGTTTGCATTTGATCATATGCCTTAAAGATCAATGGTATACATTTAATCTCTCAGATCAAGATAAATGATTCACGTTCAATCTTGTGAGTGAGTATCAACAATATGAAGTGAGTCAAAGAGCCCAAATTACACATGATGTTACCACATGAAGCAAAAGTGTTCACTGGATGAAGATTATTTGAAGAGTATATAAATTAAACATAGAGCTATAAAGTGGCACCATCTCATGAACCCAGTTCAAAGATTGATATCCATGGTGAAAATAAATCCTAGAAAACTCATAATGAGATAAGAAAAAAGTGATTTTAATCAATCTCTAAGAGATGCAAGATGATAACATGTGTCTAAGTGATAATAGTCACATTTTAAAAACAAATGAGTAGCGTGACAAGGTGGTGCCACATAGGCATACACATCATATTATAAAATATTGTAGACCCAAGTATGTAAAGGTATAAATATAATATCTAAACTTGATCTAAGTCACCAAAGAAAATATTTAAAACTTACTTGGCACTATTAAATCCTTTTGTAAACCTCTAAAAATTTGTAGAACATATGGATAGCCCTAAATTGTTCCTCGATTCATTCTGTTGAACTAAGAAAAATTTAATTATCAATTACAAAGGGATAATTCAATTTTTATTATATAAATGGTGATACATGGACATGTTTCAAAATAATTGGTTGAGTTATATCTATCATCAGACATAGAAGGTGAAGTTTTCAAAGACATAGAGTTTGTAGTTATTTCATTGAACACATAACATACCAGTTTCTCTAAATTCTTCTAGACAATTGAGAACCAAGGAGTTATATAAAAAAAATAAGAGAATGTATTCCTAGTGAAGATAATCTATGATGATATTATGACCATTTAGATGACTAGCTTACATTATTCTACTACTAAACTAGAGGTACTTCATTGCATCAATGTTCTTAGTCTAATTTTCAAAGAAGCTAAAATAGACAAGGGTATGTTGATTAATTAACATAGTCTAAGTAAAATTGGTTACATATTCCCAATTGCCTTTGAGTCGTAATATAATCTACCTAATCCTTAGATTGACCTAGCCTCCATTAATTCATAGGCTAAAAATCCAAACATGATGGATATCCTAGTCAAATGGTTGGAAGTAGTTAACCAGATCATTGTAGATTCTACAAAGAACATCCTTGTTAGTAAATTTATTCTTAGAGTTAGGATGGTCATGAAAATGATAAATAAGTTGTATGGATGTGCACATATAACACATGTTTATCCAGCATGGGTCCCTATGGTATACTTCACCATTAAAGGAGGCTTGGTTCCTCCATTATGTGAAATTATTAGTATCTCCCTAAGTAGATAGATATATGGGATTAAGAATAAGAAGAGGACTAAATTTTACATGATATTTTATTTATTATATGCCCTGTGTACAACCAAAAATATCCTAAATAAAAAATAATGGTATCTTAATGTCACCCAAACCATTTTTCAGTATTATTCCAAATTACACCTATAAATATAGAGACCATATCCAATTTTTTTGTTACTATGTTTACCCTACATTAAGCCAAGATATAGATGGTATTCCTATGATGATAATAAGATATTTTATCAAGAATTATATTGAATCAATATTAGACATATAGATTTATCTTAGTTACACAATAATAAGGATTGAAGGAACTTAAACTGCCCATCTCAAACTACTAGTTCATGTACTTGACAAGTTAGTAGAAAAATAGGTGGCATATCAATTATTTAATGGGATATATGGAGTTTTTAAGACCAATATAAATGGACTTCTAGATAGTTTTCCTATGATAAATGGCAAGACTATTTTTAGATAGTGGGATCACATTGATGTTGCTACAAAGCATAGACTATCTTTTAACTTGTAAATTTATAACCATAGATAATGGGACCCTTACGAAAGGGTAAAGGAATATATAAAAATGAAATGTATTTTATATATACATTATGAGCATGAGAAAAATGAATTTGATTTTATATACACCAAGGCATCCACATATTATGAAGTCACTAAAAGATTGAAAGAACATAACATAAAGCCTAAATATAGGTTGAATAGACATCAAAATATGGAGGATAGGTGGAAATTAGGTCTTAGGAAATATCATTAGATAGATTTTGATTCGTATATACTTCCATTAGTAGATACATAAGTAGAACATAGGCCTGAAGAGAGAAGGAAAGGTTAAATTACCTCTAGTACATTAGCTCTTAAATCTTCTAGAACAACATAGTAAGGGTTGCTTTAATAGGAGGTCCATATTATAGTTATAAATCCTCATGATTATGTTGAATATGCATTAAATATGTTATCTATGACATATGATACAAATTTAGATATAGAAGAGACAAGTGTTGAGTAAACTAAGTAGGATAAGAGAAAAGAGAACTTTTTTTACTTACTAGCCATTGACACTCCCAAGAGGAAAGATGAGGCTACCATTGTCTTACAAGATAAGAAACCAAAAGTGGCAATCACACCACCTTTGGAGAATGTCAATTGGATTAGTGAGGAGAACATCATATATGGACCACCTATTCTTGAATGGTTTATTTGTGAACCAAGGTTAGACAAACTACCCATGGCATATCATCCATGGGCTCTTGTAAAATATACTAACATCCTTATGCAAAAATAATTGAATCCTTAGATTGCTCCTTTGAAAGAGGAAGAGGAAAATAGATTGGCTACTCTGAGTCAATCAGTTGACATACAAAAAAGAGTGAAAAGTAATAATATGGGTCAATATTTAAGTGGGGTTGATATGATCCATATACTATTGGTTTGGAAAGAGTGATGGAAACAATAGTCATGGAAGGAGGAGAAGATATTTAATATCAAATGGTTAAACCCTTGACTCATTTAACTCAGAAGAAAGGATAGAACTAAGGAAGGACCATATATTTTAAGAGGATGCCCTACAACTAGCTCAATCTTAGGAAAAGAGGTTGCAAGATATAATCAAAGGTTTGAAGTAAGAAAATATAAACTGGAAGAGCAGTCCATCTTATCAGTTCCAAGGAACATTGTTAATAGATTTATAGTAGTTATTTATGAAACATTTGGTTATTTGAACTCAATAAGATCTAAACAATATATGGTGAGAAAACAAATTACTATGGATATGAACCAAGTTAATCAATGGAAAGGTTTATAAAATAATATAAAATCATTGGTCAAGGTATAAATTGAAGGTCAAATTCCTAAGTTCAAAATAAATAGGCCATCACACCTAAACATGGCCATAATTATATTGATGGATAAGATTAGGGATGTGAATAAGTGGTTTAGAAGCATGGAAAGTCTATAAAGACACTTCAAATAATGGAAGATAGAATGGTGCAATAACTAGGGAGCTTAATCAAGGATCCAACCATCCTCAGTCCTATGGGCTTGATAACTGATGAAGAGTTCCAACATAGGGCTACTCAATTCATCTAAGAAGTGAAGAATAAAATTAAAGGAATTATAGGGGTAGATAATAAGAGCATCTTGGACATGATCCTATCATCAAAGGAGAAGATAGGTAATGATAAAAGTATTAAGGAATCCTTGGATATAGTTGATAAAGACTTTAAAATTTTGGTAGGGAAAAAATATTAATTTTTCATGGAGTCAGTCATCAACCTCAAGCTGATTGGTACATAATATGAAAAACCATGAATATTTTGTAACAAAGACAAAAGGCTATAACAAAAGGGGTGTCTCAAAGTCAAATAAGTTGACTAATATATATTTTTATACTAAAAACCTTGTAAATCATTATAAAGAATATTATATTTTTTAAAAGTGTGTGTAATTTGTAATGTACATGGATTATAGGTTAGTTCATTTGAAAACTATCATTAATTCTAGATATTTTGTATAAGGACACATGTTCTTGACACTTGACTAGTTTTTATTTGATATGAATGACTGATATACCTCATAGGTTGCCTATAAAATGGGAATTGCAATTTTTAAAAGGGAGGAAGTTTTTATAGCAAAGCTTTTGTATAAAATTTTGGAGTAAGAAATACAAACAAGTGAATTCTACAAAGATTGTCTCATATTTATTTGTGTATTTTTATCATGGCTACTTCCTCAAGTATCTAGTTATATGTTTATATTTGAATTATTTTCATGAATTCTATATGTGCATATGTTAATGTAGAGTTGTCAATTTGGGCTTATGCTAGGTTGATTTAATGGTTTTAGATTCATTTCCTTTTCCTTACTTTTCTTGAAGATGTGGTAATGCAATTTTATTATTGAAGTAAATCTTTAAAGTGAATTTAATTTTTTATTTGTATTGTTTCAAATATCCTTAGACATTTTCTTAGTATATGTGTTTCAATTAATTTTAGCTTATATTTCAAGAAAGGAAGAAGGAAAAACTAAATATAGGTATGGTTGAAAAACTTGTTTGATTATGCACACATTGAATTAGATGATTGTGAAAAACTCCTCTTTGGCTTGGGAAGATGACCTATAAATAAGACAACATTGAGGGAAATAGTTTGTTAGATAGATAGCTGGGTGGATTTCCTAGTGATATCTAGATCCTAGAACCATGAACTTCCTTAGGGGGATATAAAATAAAAGATAAAGTACTTGCATCAATGATTAATAGATACTAAAATTGAACATAAGAAATGATTGATAAATAAATGGGATAAAAATGACTAATATAGAAATAAAAAGTCAATACTAATGTTAAATAGATCAAGTGTGCTTCAAAAAATAGGATACAGGTTTGTGAATAGGTAGGGACATAGAAATTTAGGTTTGGTTGAGGGTAAGAGGGTGAAAATAAATTTCTATTATTTTCTACCATTGTGATCATCGATGGTTGAGGTGACTATCAACAGTTGGATAGACCATCAACGATCAAGATAACCATTGATGATTACTATGTGTTGAGTCTGGGTGATAAAAATTAACATTGATGGGATCACATAAAGTAATTATGGGAGTTTAGTTTGTGATAGGCTAATTACAAAATACAAATAAAGTAATTAAATAATGTAAAATAAATGTTTAACTTGTAAAAGGTTGATCAAATGAATGGTTAAGGTGGTTGGTCCATTGATAGAGTCTAGCATTATTTTGGTAGAGTAACAGTACTTGGATATTGATCAAGGGATGGAGATAAGTCATATCTCTATCATGATGGCTAGATCATTAGATTTATAGAAGAAGTGACCTATAAATAAACCTTGAATGCAAAAGTTCTTCAAGTCCTGGATCTATTTCAAATCTTCCTCTTCTCTTCTTATAGGCAAGGAAGGAGAGGTACAATAAGATGTTAACTAGGATTTCTAGTTATAACTCACACATGAAATGACTCACATGAAATTGAGATGATTTATTGTTATAAAATCAAGGTTGAGTTAATGTGGGTGTTTAATTGGTTAGGCAATGTAGCTATGACCATCGATGGTCAAGGTGACTATTAGCAATCATCTTGACTATCGATAGTCAAGGGCCAAGGTAAAAAGGTGGTTAAAGGGTGGGCTTAGTAATTTGGTCAAACTAACCATGGTCAAGATCAATTAGGGGTCAAAGGGTCAAATTGGTCCCACGAGAGTCTTAAGGTTGTCCAAAGGTGTTTTAACATTTAGAATTATGGTGTATAGATTTTTAGTGTCTACATTTTACCCTTTTATATTATGTAGACTTGAATAAAAAAATTATAAAATAAAAACTAATTAATAGTCAAAGGTTTGGTTATCCCAAGTATGCGAGGAGGTATTTCCCCTCAAATTAGGAGTCAATGAAGGAAAATAGATTTTAGTGTGGGTTTGATAAGGTGGATGAAGGTGATGATGAAGGTGGATGTCATGAAGGTGGGTGATAGGTTGGGCACTAAAGCACAAAAAAGTACACAAAGTGTGATAAAAGGTGTGATAACTAAGATCATGTATAGACTAGGTTATTATAACTAGTAAAAATAAAGGCTGATGCTTAGAAGGACAAGTGACAAGTGGACCACACAACTGCATTTAGGCATGGTGTCTAGGTACACTTATAAACACAAGTCTTCTAGGCAATGTTTATGGTTTGTATGGGTATCCAAGGTAGCAAGTGCTCCTAGGGAAATATAAAATGGTCAAGTTTCATGGGTATCTAAGGTAGTAAGTGATTTTAAGATGGCACAAGTGGGTCTAGTATGTGTGAGGTGGTGCAAGTTTAAAAGTGGTCAACATGGCAAGTGTTGTCAATGTGGTCAAATGAATAGGTAAAATTTTTCATAAAACACATGATATTTGGGTCAAAATAGACAAATGGTAAGGTTATGAGGTGGTCAGGGTGGGTAGAAAAGGTAGTCTCCATGGGTGGGTGATGGATTTGGTTCTAGTTGAAAGTGTGTTTGCATGAGGTAGAAGGAAAAAAGCGGATAAACTTGACCATCAATGATTAGTGGGTCTAACGGTAACCATTGATAGTCACCCTGACCATTAATGGTCAAGGGGTAATCCCTAAAAATTTAGTAGTCAAAAATAAAGAAAATCTTGTCTCATTTGCTCATTACAAATTTTGACTTGGAGATCTAGCTTATTGTAATATTGGGCAAAATTAATGGCTAGTGATTGTTGAAGAAGTAATTTACTAGGTTGGATTGATTGAGAGGACCAAGTGGACTAAAGAGGATACATGGTGGGAATGAACATGGATGAGGATGAGAAGTGGGTCCCTAGATTCCTCCTCAATGATGATCAAGGAATGAGGTAGGTGGTGTTTTCATTTGGTAGTTTATGTTGACAGTAATGGCATTTGTATTTAGTGTTTAATTTGATTTTTTGGGTGGGTAGGGTTTTAAATTAGTTGTGCCCTAGCTAGGGTTTACTCGTTTTGGTAAAAATCAATAGGTGATTTGTAAATTATAGAGGTTAGGTTAGTGTGGGTAGGGTAGAGGGTAGTTAGGTTAGTGTATTTGTTAGATTTAGGTGTGTATTTGGGTGAGAGGAGACTTATGATAATGATGATGATGGCCACTTTGTGATTTTCACTTCTTAATTCAAGAAATGAGATATTCCCATACTTAAAACTATGGGTATTGGTTGAGATGCCATTGGGGTAGATAATGTATGAATGGGTACCTATGATTTTAGTGTAGATATATAAGGAGTTGTGGGGTTTTAGAGCTCGCATGAGATATGGTATTAATGTCAGCATAGTTCTAAACTTCTGGGCTTAAGAGCACATCTGAGTGCTAAGGTTAGTGGGGATACCATAGATAAGATACACCTAGATAGACTTTATAATGGTTTACATGACATAGAGAGTTGACTTTGTCACTTCAGGAGTTGGTGGAGGGGCTCACTATGTAGATCAGTTTAGGGGTGTGCTAGGTGCATTGGTGATCAATGTTATTATTTGGAGACTATATGTTGGGTTTTTAGAGTGGTCTAGGTATAAGAGGTAGTATTTCTCTTAGCATGATGCAGAGGTTGAGATCATCCCTTTTGATAGGGTTCAAAGGTAGTCTAGCCTACTACAGGCTATTCTAAGTGCATTTCCTAGGTATAGGTGAGGGGATTAAAGATCTTATTTCCAAAACCCACATCTCATGAAGATATTACTTGATCATGAGGAGTTTCCCTTGAGGATAATAATTGATGATGCAAGTTTTCTAGATGGTTACATTTCATGGTACTAGGATCTATACATGGTGGTACACTTTGTTAGAGATGATGGTGGTAAGAGTTAGATGGATGTGGACCTAGATAGGAGAGGAGACTAGAGGGCATAGGTACAAGGTGTTTCCTTAGATGGATAGGTAGGAGTAATACTAACCACTAAATAGGCATAGGATACACTTATAGGCTATAAGGACCAAGATGGAGATTAACTAGCCTTGGATACATAGGAGAGAGACTCCTTGAGATAGAGGGGAGGAGGAGCCATATAATTTATAAGACCACTACGCACCACTACCATGGCATAATAATTAGGCACAATGGGGGAGCTATAATATTATGAGGATATAGTGTTGAATTAGTGTCCTAATGAACCCTAATGTGGAAAATATAGAGTTCATTTGGTAGGAGGTGATAGCATGGAGACACTAGGGTATTGGGTTATAACTGTGGGGTGATAAACAAGTACTTTGGGGAGTAAGGACTAAGACCTAGTGGTGCTCCAAGAGATATTCGTATCCCAAGGGCATAGCTCTGATATAGTTTGGATATATTATATTCTATTGTATATCATTTTGATTCTAACCTACAAATTGATACAGTGAGATGTACATTTGGAAAGAGAGATGTGTATATTTATTATGTACATTATGATGTTAGACTCATGATTTATATATATGATCCTTATTTATTTCTCATTGTCTATGGTTTGCTTTGATGTTTATATTGATTATTCTTACATTATAAATATTGGATATTGATGGAGAATCACCTAGCTAGGGATGTGATGGCTTTTATTTATGGTTATGCTTTATGACATGTATGTTTATGAAATTTTAAATTTTAATGAGTATATGCTTTTTTATTTAGAGTTTTACATGTGGTGAAAATGGTTGCTTTATTTATTTTTCATGGATGCTTAGATTTAACAAACTTATGGATATGCTAATGATGTATGTTTTTGCTTATGATATGTGTTGATGCATAGTGTTTATGATTATGGTTATTGTTATTTTATTGAATGTAGAGCACATAAAGTAAGTTAATTAACAACACTATATGTGAGAAAAAATAATATAACCAAGAGACAAATGCCTTAGTGAATATATCAACTAGTCATAACAGGGTAGGAAGAAGACACAATGCTTATTCCTTGACAAGGACTAAAATAAAATTAAAGATGGATTGGCTTAAGGAACATAATCCATTTGGATGCTTGATATTAAAATTCATTAGTTGGTTATAATGGTGTCTTGATCACATAATTTTAAGTGAGATCATAATCCCTTGATTATAGTATATAAAAGGGGAGATGGATAGAAATGGAACCTTTTTGTGAGACTAGCATGCCTCTTCTATAACTTTTTGAAGAGTGAGTATAAACACATCTATATCATACAAACTATTTATTGATTGATGTGGGAAGTTTACTCTTGAGAGCTGATTAAAGTTTTCAAAATTATTTCACCTATGAGAGCTGATTATGGCTTTCAAAAATTCTTTTGATTTTGCTATTACTTAAAAATAGGGTTTTTTTTTTTTTTTTAGGAGGGTTAAGGAAGTTAATCGATGTGAGAGAATTCTAAAAAAATCCTTTTTTTAATAAATGCTTTACTCAACCATCCTTCAAGTGAGTAGTCTAAGTTTGTGTGCGTTTTTTAATGCTTTTGATAGTTGTCCTTCAAAGGATCAGTCCACCTTACATTAACCAATTTCAAGTATGTTATTAGCAACTATCCTTCAAGGGAGAAGTCTAAAAATGATAAGAATGACCCACGATATCTATTGGAAGGTATTTTTTTATATCTTTGGTTGATTTTACTTAGCATAGACTTGTTTATATCATATTAAGGTTTCACCTTTATGAAGGCAAAACTACAATCACAAGAAGGTTGATTAGTTGTAAAGAGGTTTAGGTGACAACGATCATGGTAATCCATCCTAAAAAGGGGTAGGAAGTACCATGAGAATCATGATATAGGTAGATCCATGGTACCCATTGTTCAAGATTAGGCTATGATAATGATGGATAATCACATGATTCATTTTTAGTTAGTTACCCCTAAAATAGGGAGATGAATTTGGTTTAGAAGAAAGGGATGAGCCTAAGTTAGATAGAAGGTGAGTTTGATCCTCTTTAACAAAAGAAAGGATGTAGATGTGAAGAATTGAGGGGCTCAAGTTTTGGGTTACCTTCAAGAGAGGACAATTGGTAAGACCTTGATCCATACTTGTGGGTTATGATATAAGGTCCAAGCTAATTGAATGTAAACTTGCCCTATTTTATTTTCTCCATATTGGTTACATGTTGATTTTACTCTAAGATGAGGTCTCTGATGTTGAAATATCACATTCTAATGTGTTTTTTATAGGCACATTTGACATGATCCTGATATAATTGGAAATGGGTAAGGGTGAATAAGTGACACATGTTAAGTAGCTCAAGATGGGATAAATGGTGTTGATGATAATCATCCTTAGTAATTAGATCTTGCATAGATATGAAAAGAGATGGTATTTGGACTTCAAGAGGCAAGATGACCTTAGTTTAAAACACAAAATAGAATGGGGTAACACCTATAGGTCTTCAAATTCTAGTTCATCATGCCCATCAGGTGAAAGGGATGTGCAAATGCGAATCCTAATTGGATGCATTGACCATTTTAGTAAACATGTTGTTAAGAGTTTTGTTAGATGCTTCTTATTTTCACATAATGGAGGAAAAACTTAACTTAATCTTGAATGGATAAAAAATACCCTAATCTTTCTTATTCTTAAAATATTTACCATTGTTGGTGATAATTTTGTGAGGAACACTAAAGCAGTAGATAATGTGATGGCTAATAAAGTTGACAATATTTTACACTTTGGTTGAGACTAGAGAGATAACATCTACCTATTTGGTAAAATACTTGGTCACAATGATGATATATTGGTGTCACTACAAATAATTGGAATTAATCTTGCTAATGAGGTCCAAGCCCCATTGTGAAAAGGGCCAAAAATCAGTAGAAATGCAAAGACTATGGCTAGGTGCATGATGTAGATTGGAATGTTGTTGACACTTAACACACTTATTCACATAATCACAATAGTCTTGACTAAAGGTAGTATATTAATATCCAAGTCAAATGATGTGTTTAGCTATGGTGAGGACACTAAAGTGTCCCCCATAGATAACATCATGTATTTCTTTGATAGCATGAGAGGCTTTATGATTGCATAGGCAAAAGAAGACGAGACCATCAAAGCAACATTTATAAAGAATTCCTCACATAATGATATAACATGAAATAAATTGGATAGATTATCTTTGAGCATTTGAGGAAAGACCAGAAAGAATGATGGAAAGTTTGAGCTAGTTAATGGTCTATCAATACCAAAGGTTAGGTTATGTCTCTTCCACATTAAAGATGGTGTGAGCATCTGGTTTGACATAGGAAGGTTGGGTAAGTCTATGGATAATTATATATACCTTAGATTCAAAGGGTGAAAAAATGAACTAAGAATTAAGGGAAGCCATGGTGTCGAGAAACTTGTTGGTAGATCATAGGGTTGACTAGATGTAGTAGCGTTCAAATGATGCTAAGATTTTGTCAATTAGTTGTTTGTATTATTGCAAAACATCATTCTTACACTTGTAAGAGTTATTAATTTTAATGACAACAAGTTGGGAATCACCAAATATGTTGATCATTTTGACTCCCAAGGCCAATGTAGTTTAAAGGCCTATAACTAGGGCTCCATACTAATCCATATTGTTAGTACATTCAAAATCAAGCTTGAAAGTCCAAGGAAGAGGTTCACCATCAAAGGTAATAATGATGATACTAGCTCCCCCACCATGTTGACACTTTTATCTATCAAAGAACATGGTGACCTAATAGGTGAAGTCCACTTGAGAGAGGGTCATGATGGACTCACTGGGAAACTCAAGATGAGGAGATTAGTTTTTTGCTAATGGTGCTTCGACCAATTGATCGACAATGAATTGCACTTTAATTAACTTTTTATAAAGTAACTCAATGTTAAAATTTGATAAAATCATGATCCAGTTATCCATACATTAGTTTTGTTATGGATTGGAGTGCATATACTTGAGTGGGTTGTTATTGGTTATGACATAGGTTTTGTGGTTAAGGAAGTAATGGAAAAGTTTGGTGGCCATGAAGACTAAGGATAGGCAAAGTTTCTTAGTATAGGTGTACCAAGTCTCATACTCTAAAAGCATGAAGTTGATGTAGTATATGGATTTCTCTTTATGTTGTTCATCCTGATGAATAAGCATTACCCGTAGGGAGTGGTTAGTGGTAGAGATATAAAGTTAGAAAGATTGGTCATCATTGGGAGGGGTGAGGATAGGTAGAGACAAAATGTACTTTTTGAGTGAATCAAATGCCTTTAAATAGTATTTATTCCACTTGAATGATACATCCTTCTTCAGAAGGTGGTGGAAGGATTAACATCAGTATAAAAATTGGGAGATAAAGTGAGGGATGGATTGGATATTCCCATACAAAATATAAAATTTCTTGAGCTTGATTAGAGGAAGCATGTTGAGGATGGATTTTATTTTTCTATGATCGACTTTGATCCCCCAAAGGGAAATGATAAATCCAAGGAGATTTTTTGAAAAAACACCAAAAATGTACTTCTTGGGGTTAAGGTAGATATGGTAATGGATGAGGTTCTCAAAGATAATATTGAGAATGACTAGATGATGTTTACAATATTTAGATTTCCCAAGAAGGTCATCTACATAGTCTTTGACAATATTATGGATAAGGTTGTAGAATATGTAAGTCATGACACGTTAGTAGGTTGTACTAGCATTATTTAATTTGAAAGGCATGACTCTATATAAGAGGGTTACCCTTGGTGTGGTAAAGGATTTTTTTTTATCTTTGGGGGTAATTAGGATGTGATTGGAACTTGAGAATCCATCTATGAGATATAGCATTTTGTGGTTGAATATAAGATCAACTAGCAAGTCAATGCTTGGTAAAGGAAAGTCATCTTTAAGGTAATCAAGGTCTAGGTCATGAAAATCCACACAAATGTGTAGTCCCCTTATGGCTTTGGTGATAGGGATGACATTTAAGACCCATTGGGGATAGTCAATGGGTTTAATCAAATTGACAGATATGAGATGTTGAAGCTCTTCTTTAATTAAAAGTGCTATATGAGGGTACATGCACCAAAGGTTCTTCTTGACGAGCTTGGAATCATGGTTGGTGACTATGTTGTGGGTAGAAATGGTAGGGTAAATTATTTTCATGTCACTATAAGATAAATCAAATGCTATGCTATAGTCTTAGAGTAAAGAGGAGAAGTCTTAGAGTTCCTCATAATTTAGTAATTGGCTAATTTTGACAATACAAGATTTGTCTAGAGTACCTAAGTTGATATCTAAGGTGGATTAGTTAAACATGGTTGAAGTCTCAAGTGGAACGGATTTATGGATGGAATAATTCAGGGAACCAAGGTAGGTGAGAATGGAATTATCATCTTGGCACTAAATAATATTAATGGTAGGAGAGTCATCTCCTATCATCTCAAGATGGGGCATAGGGATGGTTATGTATGCCTCCTCCTTCTGATAAGTTAGGGGTTAGATTCTGATCATGTTCACGAAAAAAATGTTTAGGGGGGATGATGCCCTCATCCTCACATTTAGGTGAAGGAGAATTTGGTGAGGGAGGGATGTCTTCCACAATAATGGTGATGGTAGGTGGTTTGTTTTTCCTCTTGGTGGGTAGAATAAAATCAAGGTCGTGTTTCTCATGAGGCTTTCTAGTTTAGAATAAATCAACTCTTTTGGGTCATGTGTCATATCATGCAAACCCAGATCCTCTCCAAGCACACCTATGGAGGTTTGTCTTCAACAAAATTAGTTTATCTAGATAGGAGAAGATGGAGGTGAATGGTCAAGGTGAAGAGGAGGTGGTAGCAGTACCAAGTGGTTTTTCAAGTCTCCCATATATGAAATGGATTTGATAGTGTTAAGGTCTAAAAGGAATAATGGCTCTAAGATTTGGGTCATATCTAAGTTAGTGATTGAGCTCCCCATACTCTTAGGGAGTAAGGAAAGTGTTAAGAGTGAGGAGGTAATATTCCCCCAATGAAAGACATTGGAATGTGGATTCCAAGTGGTCTGAGGTGGTGATCTAATTAGAGGAGATGAATGAGCTAGTTGATTCTTAGTTGGTATAATAAGGTTTGACTTCCTATTTCATGGTTGAGGGTTTATCTTTGGCTGATGAGGGTGTGTTAGATAGAGGTAAGAAGATGTTGTTAGGTCAGTAAGTCATGTTGAATGATGAAAAGGGCCTTTGGTCAATTTTTATACTGATAACCTAATGATAAAGGGTAGCGGGGACACAACCCATGGACTAGATCCAAGGTCATCCTAGAAAAACATTATATTGAAATTTGCCTTCCACTACATAAATGAGTTTAGGTAGTGTGTGAGGTACTAAATATATATGAAGGATAATAATTTCTAGGTCAGTGCCCATTGTGTCATTAAAGGATCAGAGGATGACCAATGCTTCAGACATGACATTATCTAACAAGTTGAGTTGATTATAAGCATGGGAGGAGATGACATTAATACTATCTCACCCATCAATCATGAATAGTTTTATGTGGATTTGGTTGATGTAAGTAGTAATAAAGAGAGGAAGATCTAGGTCATGAAGATGGATAGAAGGTATTTTTAAATCTTTAAAGTTTACAAGGTTAGAAATTTGTAGAGTGCCAATAAAGGCTACTAGAGGTTGAGGGTCTTTAGGCTAGATCTCCACTAATTGAAATGATTCGATCATTGTTTAGTGGTGATGAGCTGAAGTATAAATCAACTAATATAGGATCATCTTCATCAAGGTCTGGTGAAGTTGTTTGAGCATCGTTCTCCTTATTAAATCAGATGGGTTAGATTAGGAGGTAACTAGGATAGATACCTTAGGTTTGGCTAAAGTTGAAGGTGATTGATTTTGACTTAGTTGGGAGATAGAATATGGGTATGTCCATGGGATGCACACTTTAGCCTTCCCCTTATCCTTATATTGAGTGTGTGATCACATAACCATATGGATAGTATGGATAAAGGGAAGAGTTGGGGTAGGAAATCATCTTGGTTCCTCAAAAGTTTGAGGTGAGAGTGGATATGTAGGTATGCATTGGGTAGTGGTTTTTGGTTGTTGGATTAGTAATGGGATTATGGGAGGTTCATATATTAATATATCATCCTTATCATAGATTCTATGGATAATGGTTTGGATAGCCTTACAATTCTCTATGTCATGGTTTGTTATCCTATGATAGGAGCACACTTGGCGGTCATTATAGAATAAGATGGTTAAATGACTTTATAAGGTGTAAGGAAAAGTAGGAATCTCGAAATAACCTTTGTAAAATAGTATATTAAGATTTAGTTAAAGGTGGACAATGTTTTGGTCTTGGTTGTGAGATGGAAGTCTTTTTCGTGATGGGCTTGGTGGTAAGAGGTTTGGTTAAGGTAGTGTTCTTAGTTGATGGTTTTGGTTTTGGTAAGCTAAAGGTTGGTAAGTTGGAGGTAAGAGGTCTTAGGGTAGGTATTTTGGTTATTGATGGCTTGGTGAAGATAGATGTGTCTAAAATAAAGTGTGCTAGCATAACCAATAGTAGTGATTGGGTTTTGGTTGAGCTAATCAACTTACTAATCAAAGTGGTGGGATGAGACCCCAAGCTGGAGGGCAAGGTAAAGGGAGGTAAGAGTTTGGCCCTTTATAATTTAGGTGGATTTACTTCCTTGGTTTATTTGGTTTTATGTTTGGTTATTGGGTTTGGTGAGGTAAGCTCTACTTTCATAGATGGGTGGTTAAGGATATGTGTAGGGAAGGTGCTAAGGTTTTTAATCAGTCTATTTTTTTTGGTTGGAGAAGGTGATTTGGTTGGTTGTGGTTTGGGTGTATTGGATGGCTGAGAAATATATGGTTTGGTAGAAGTTTTTATCAGTTTGGTTGGTAATATAGGATTTTAGACACTAAAAATTCACACACCATGATTTCAAATGTCATAATTCCTTTGGACCCCCTTGGGACCATGTGACCCTCTACCCTTAGGTAAAAATAACCCAAATTTTTTTAACTAAACTAAATTAGCCTAACCTTTTACCATTTTTTAACCTTTCACCCTAGATCACCAATAGTCATGTTGACCATTGATGGTCACCTTGACCATCGACAATCAGGGTGCACCTCCTTAGCAACCAACATGTAAAATACCTACTTTGATTTTCTAAATATAACTCATCTAAATGTTGTTGTGAACCATTACATGCATGAGTTATAACTAGGAAGCTTATTTCATGTGTTGTTGCAACTCTCATGCCTTGCCTATAAAAGAGAGGATCTAGGAGGTGAAATCAATCTATAATTATGATCAAGATATTATGCGTCCAATATTTTATTTTTGCACATGAATCACCATCAACAATCCAATAAATTAGAAATCATATCAGAGAGTCAATTTTTCATTGCCTCTCCACCAAGTCCTTAGGTACCATTACTCTATCAAAATCAAGCTAGATTCCCTCAATATGTCAACTACCTCAACCATCCACCCAATTAACTTTTGGTAAGACAATTAATTTTTTCCCACTATTAATTTACTTTATTTACATATTTTAATCAACCTAGGTCTTGCCCATCTCTTGGAATTCATATTTTAGATCTCATAAATCAATTTTTTTGCCAACCCAAATCCATACATAGTAACCTTTAATGGTTAACTCAATTGTCAATGGGCTTCCCAACTAATCATAGTCACCTTGATCATCATCATCCACCCAAATCACTGGCATCTAGCCCAACCATCGGTGCTCACTCTAGTAGTGAAAACCAACAACCTAATTTCACCTACATATACCCAATAAAACCTAATTCTTTTTATCCCTACTTGTTCACAAAACCCTTTTTAATTTTTTGAAGTAGATCCCAACCCTCTAGTACTAGTATTAACTAGCTTAATCACTATTTTAATCATTTATAACATATTTCTTAGCAAATATTCTTGTGTTCAATTTGAATACCTTTTGATTATTGATGCAAGTACCTTCTATTCTATTTTATAAGCTTAATTATTTAAAACATGTGGATTTACATCCCCTAAATAAGTTATTGCTTTTGAGATCTAGCTATCACTATGAAATCCACTAAACTCTTTGTCTAACAAACAAGTTAGATTTAGTGATTTCTTATCTATAGGTCATCCTCCCAATCTAAAGAGGATCGCTTCCCAATATTTTAATTTCAATGTGCACACAATCAAACAAGTTTTTAACCATACATATACTTACTTTTTTATTTTCACCTTTCTAATTATATGTAATAAATTCATTAAAAATTTTTAGCATGCCTGGTGGGACACTTGTGTCTCTACTTGGGTTCTTATTTTTTTGTATTTTCTCTATAATATATGCTCATTAACAAAATCAAAAGTTTATTTTGGGCTTAAAATTAAGTGCATACATTGACTGCTTGAAAGTTTAGTTCATGTAACTTAAAAGCAAAGTAATCTATCATATCTTCACTCTTTATTATACACACTCAACCAAACTACATTCACCAATTAAACATAAAAAAAACTTGAGACAAGGCCTAGATAGGATTTCATCACATACCAATAACCTTACCCTTTCTTGACAATCTTATTTGGAGATCATTACCAAGGTGAGAACTAACTCAGTTATCTGGCTGCGTATAATGTCTAGATATCAATATATATTGCCTAATCACCTGATACCCTTATCACTTTGGTGCGTGAAGTGAAGTGGTAGGCCTCAATACTAATCCATGTATTGATTCTAATATTGATTCTTTTTTAGCACCTAAACACAACCTAAAACCAACCTCAAACTACCTCTTTAGTACCCACTCTACAAACAAATTTTAGTCACACATCTTTTTAAGGCTTAAAACAAAAGTGAGATTAATTAAGAATCTAGGGATTAATGTATCTTTAAGAATAAAATTTGATTTATTTGACCATTTTCTTGTCTTCTCTTTCTTTGAGTAGTGAGGCTATTTGTGGTTTTTATCTCTCCTATCTCACATGGTTTTCACTTGTCAATAGTAAAGAGACATTGCAGAACAAAACCCATCACCAAACCAGCCTACCTCTTCTACCTATTCATCCATGCACTACATTTCCAAGCCAAAATACTCTCCTCACCCTTTGAAAAGTTCTAATTTCACTCAAGAGGTTCCTCAAGGAGATGCAGATTTTACCACTTTCCTAAACAATAATCATGTAGCCTTGCCACATTATATTAAAACCACATCTTACCATATCCTTGATTCAACCCCATCCATAGATTCACCTTATGTCATGTCTCTCCACCTCATGGGGAGTGCCTCTATTTCCATGGTTACAACTCAACCATTAACTACCCAAACTTCCTCATCAACGATAAACCCCTTTGAGACTACCATAGAGAACCAACCAACCCAAACTACCATTTTTTTAATACCTTTTACCCCTAATAACCACTCTTACACTATATGAATGCCTACCCCTAACACCACCAAACTTCCTTTAGATACCTCAAACCCATCAACCACTAATCTACTTCAAATCTTTATGGTGTCCATACCCTCTACCTTGCCACTGATTAACATGAGGGTCACCACCCTTCCATCGATCACCAACCCAACTACCACTCCTATCCAAAAAGCACCCATTGGACCAAACTTTTGTTACATCCCTAACCTAAAAGGGTATGTACCCACTACCAAACAACATACATCTACCTAACCTTATGTATATTCCACCTAACCATTAGAATCCACTTACCAATATGTGGCATCCTCCTAACCTTTCATCCATTATTAATATGTCTCTCAACCACCGTAGAAGTATGCATCTCATAATATTTTGGGTGCACAACCCAATGCAGACCTAATGAATATTCTTATGAATAAGATGACCACCTTAGAGTCATCCATTTTAGGTGCTCAAAACATCTTATCATATGATCATATTTGTAATGAGCCCATACATACATTCATAACTATCAGGCCATATCCTCCCCAATGGGAAATTTCCAAGTTCTCTAAATTTCAAAGTAAGGAGGATCCCCAATAGAACCTTAGGTAATTTAGGCATGCTTGTTATCTCATCACCTATGATGATGCCCTTCTTCTCTACACTTTCCCTATATCTCTATCTAGTTGGACCTTGGATTGGTATAGTACCATACCCAAGCACTAACTTTTCTCCTTCACCCAAATGGTCAAACCTTCTTGGACCACTTTTCAATCAATATCTCCAATAAATTTTATATCATTGACCTCTAGTATATGTGATAGTTTGAGGATTAATCCATTTCTAATTTTATGGTTTACTTGAGGAGCCTAATTAACCAAATTTCCTTTCCCTTGCCTCAACCCAAACTCATAGAGCTCTTTTCTAGGACATGTGCCAATCATATCTCCTCTACACTACATGTCCAAAGCTTCCAAACTTTGGATGAAGATTTTACCATGGCACATAAGTTATAGAATTGAGACATTGATTAAGGGAAGCTAAATCTCAAAAATAATAATTTAACCTATAAAACCAATGAGGATTATTCCTCCAAGGCAAGCAACTAGTCCAATACCAACACCAAGAGTAACGAAACTATGAATGTGGTTTTCCTAAAATCTAATCATTTCCCTTTTATCTACCAATATAATTCCTCTAGTTAATCAAAACAAAACCTAAGGAACCAAAACTAGAACAACCAAAAGTAATTCACTCCACTTGGAGAATCCTATGCATCTATCTTGGAGAAGTTATTAAAAGCTAACATCATTCAACTTCATCTAATAAAACCTCTCCATTAATTTGATGCCTCTCATCCTACACCTAGTTGGTTTAATGAGAGTAATTTTTTTAGCTTTCATAGGGTAATAATATGTGATGCGAATAAGTGCAACACCTTTAAGAGCCTTCTTCAATCCCTCATTAACAATGGGGAGCTTACATTAGATAATCCCAATGCACCACCAAACCAAACACTTGATATTTTTAGGCTACCATTCCCAAACCATGCTCATATTAATAATGAGAGAAATAATTTTGAATTTTCTCATGATACCCATATAATTAACATGGTTCTTGACACACTCACTACTAAAAAGACTCTTGACCAACCTATTTGTCCCTCACTGTCTCTACTTATTGAAGTAGTAGAATTACCCTCTCCTCCTTTAAAAAACTCAAGGAAACACCATCTTATTCCCCTCCACCTATTGAGGTTGTCGAGTCCTTAACCACCATTTTAGTTGATATATCAAAACAAACAACCATTGACACCCTATCTTTACCTTTAACTACTGAATAACCTAATCCCTCTTTGGAAATCATTCCCAAGAAGGAAACCCCCATATTTACTCCTCCCACTAAGGAACCACCTAGCTCAACCTCACATCCTTAAATTTAATAAGAGGATGAGGTTACCATCCCTATGTCTCTACATAGAAGCTTATATTTGAGGTCTACTATTTAGGGAACCAAACTAACCTACAAACCATTCTCTAAGCTAGTGCAAAAAATGGAATTTATCTCCAACTATGACATGAATCAATCTACCTTCTGGTATAAATTAGGGCTACCTTATATCATCAAGAAAGAACCTCTAACCATAAATTTAGTACACCAACCCATTACTTCCACCATCTAATCTTCTACATTATCAACTACTTTTACCAATCTAATAATCCCTTAGCCATTTGAGATAACTAGACCCCAAGCAACCAAACCACCTTCTCAAACCAAATCAGCCAAACTAATCAGAAACCTTGGTATCCTCCCTACACCAAGCCCTAGTTACCCTTCAATGAAGGTATACCTAACTTATTTAAACCCAGCCACCAAACACTAAACCAAAGCAACCAACGAGGCAAACCACACAAAGGCTAGTAGGCCCAAATTTTACCTCCCTCAACCTTACCCTCCATTCTAGGGCCTCATCCTTCTACCTTGAGTAAGCTATCAATTAACTCTACCAAAAACCCAACACCTCTTTTAGTTACACCTTTTGAGTTATTATCTGATGTACATTTTTTCACAATGCCAACAATACCTTAGCTACCTACCTTGAAATCTTCCACATTTAGCTCATCAACCTCCTTGCCTACATTGAGGCCATTGACCAAGCATAATACCCTATCCTAAACACCTACCACCAAAACTATCTCTAAAAAACCTCCTACTTTAACCATCAAAATCAAAAATGCCATACCTCTACCACCTTTAGCCATGTACTACTCAACCATTCTCCATAGGTTACTATAGACTTCTTGTTTGGCCTTACCTCTTATCAGAACCTTTTAACCTCTAGCTTCTAAACCTATCTATTAAAATCATCACTAAGTTTGTTCTTATCATATGACACCTAACCTTGATATGGAGAATTGTAAGGTTGTTCAAACTATTATCCATTGGCTTTATGATGAGGATGATCTATCAATAGAGGAACCTCATATGGAACCCATACCAATCCAACCATCAACCATACCTACCCAACACTTACCTACTCATCCACTCTCACCTAAGAGTGAAGATGAGTCTAACAAATATACTACCTTAACCTCTTCTTCTATCCATATTATCAACATGGTCATAAGATCAAATCAAAAAGATATGGGGAAGGCTAAGGTGCCCATTTCATGATGTATCCATCTTCAACCTCCAAATTAACCCAGACCAAACCATCTCCATCTATAGCCAAACCCAAAATGTCTATTTTAGGTGTCTCCCAATCTAATCACTTAGAATCTATCAAGATAGTTTTCCTCAAGCAACTTCAATAGACCTTGATGAATATGAGCTTGTACAAGTTGATCTCTACCTCTCCCCATTACCACCAAGTACTTATTGAGGCTTTGAAATACATTGAGGTACAAATTGAGTACCCTTAACCTCTAGTATCCTTTATTGGTTCCCTTCAAATTTCCAACCTTGTTACCTTTGAGGATTCTAAAATACCTTTTGTCTACCCTAAAGACCCACATCTCCTTTTTATTATTTCATACATCAACCAAACCAAAATCAAATAGGTCATGATTGATGGGGGATCTATCATTAACATCATCTCCTCTCACACCTATAACCAACTCAAATTGATATAATGTCATGTTAAAATATTCAACCATCTTTCATTTCTTCATTAATACCATGGCCACTATCTTGGGAATTATTATCATTCATATCCATGTAGGACCTTGCATGATCCCTAAACTATTATATATCATAGAAGGTGAATTATAATACAACATATTATTGGGGTGACCTTGGATTCACTCCATGGGTTCTCTTCCCTATACCCTCCACCATTTCATTAAGTTTGAGCACAAAGTCTAGGTCATCACCATCCAAGCTGACCCAAGTCTTTTCTCGACATGCAATATGATATATCACCCCAATGATGTCCTTATACCACCATCTAACACACCCTCAATTACTATAACCCAACCTTTAACCACAAAAGTGGATATAATATCCCCTAACATTGATGAAGCATCAAATAATTCTTCTATACCCTCACACCAAATCCCCACCATAGACCCTTTGTAATCTACATTCCATCACTTTTCGCTAGGGAGTATCACCTTTTAGCATTTGATGTTTTCCTTACTCCTCATGAATATGGGAAACTTATCTCCAAGCTATTATATGACCCCAATGTTGGAAATATCATTCCCTTTGGACCTCCCCACTCTCAAACCCATCTTGTTTATGGGGGACTTGACAAATCCCTTGACACTTCTACCACCTCTCTCCCACCTTGACCGGTCACTGCTAATTTATCTTACTTAGATAAAATAAATTTCATCAAGACATACCTCCATTAGTATGCTTGGAAGGGATTTGATTTAGGCCATTATGAACATGGCCCACATGAATTGATCACCATAAAAACTAAGAATCCACATGAGAAGCATTGATAGGGTTTCATCTTACCTAATAAGAAGAAAGACAAACAACCCACCACTACCATTTTTGAATAAGATGCCCCTTCCTCATCAACCTTGCCTTAATTTACATGTGATTATGATAACATCATCCCACCTAAAGTTTTTTCATCAACATGATTAACCTTATAACCCTAACTTATTAGAATGAGGGGAGACTATAACCATACCTTTGACTCATCCTAAAATGATAGGAGAAGAATCCCATACTATCAACACTATTTATTGATAGGATGATGATTCTATTCTCACCTAACTTAGTGCCTTAGATTCTTCAGTCCACAAATTCCTTCCTCTCAAGACCAAAACCATGTTGAATGAATCTACCATAGATATCAACTTAGGTACTTTGGATAACCCTTTCATTATCAAACTTGGCCAATCATTAGATGCTAAGGAACTTTAAAACTTCCCTTTTTTCCCCCAAGACCATAACATAGCCTTTGTTTGGTCTTATAGTGATATACGTAAAATTGACCTCACCATTGCTACCCATAACATAGTCACTTGCCTTAATTCCAAACCTATCAAGAAAAAGATTTGATGCATATATCCATGCATAACCCTTCTCATCAAAGAAGATTTTCAACATCTTTTATCTATCAACTTTTTCAACCCATTAAATACCCCCAATGGGTCTCAAATATCATTCCTATCAGCAAAGCCATAGGAGGACTACACATGTATATTTATTTTTGTAACCTCAACCTCACTTGCCCCAGGGATGACTTTCCTCTATTGAGAATTGATTAGCTAGTTGATCTTACAATAAGCCACAAGATGTTATCTCTCATGGATGGGTTTTTGGGTTATAATCAAATCATAATTACTCCCACATATCATTACAAAACTACCTTTACCACCCCTTGGGGAACCTTTTGCTATATATTCATGTCTTTTAGACTAAATAATGCTAGTGCAACCTACCAATGTGTCATGACTAATATCTTCCATGACCTTTTCCATAACAATATTGAGGAATATGTGGAATAACTTCTTAAGAAATCCAAACTCTATAAGGATCACTTGGCTATTTTTATAATCATCTTTAAATGCCTCATCCATTATCATGTCTGTCTTAAACCCAAGAAGTGCATTTTTTGGGTTTTATCAAGAAAGCTTCTTGCTTTCATTATTTCCCTTCATAGAATCAAAGTCAATCCCACCAAAATCAAAGAAATACTAGACATGCTTCCTCAAACAAACCTTAATAAACTATATATCTTGGAGGGAAATATTCAATCCATTCATCATTTCATTTCTTAGCTTTCAGACTAGTACCAACCTTTCAACCACCTTCTAAAAAAGGATGTCTCTTTCAAGTAGAATAGTGATTGTAAAAAAGCCTTTGATTCACTCAAAGAGTACCTTTTGTTACCATCTATCCTTAATCCTCTTAAGGATGATCAACATTTATACCTTTATATCTCTGCAACTAACCATTCCCTAGGGGAAATGTTAGCTCACTGAAATGACCAACATAAGGAGCAAACCATATACTACATTATCCAAACACTAGTAGAATATGATAATTGATATACCCATATTGAGATTCATTGTTTACACTTCATCTGTGTGGCTACCAATATTTTTAACTACCTTCATAACCATAAAACTTATGTCATAACCAACGCTAACCCACTCAAGTACATGAACTCTAAGCCATATCAAAACTAATGTATGGATAGGTGGCTCATGCTCTTAAGAGATTTTGATCTTGAGTTTCTTTAGTAAAATTCAATCAAAGGGAAAGTCATTACTAACCAATTATCTAAAGAACAATTAGCAAACAACCAACCCCTCTTTTTGATTTCCTTGATGAGTCCATCATGGTTCTTTATCAAGAAAATTTCACCTATCAAGTCATCATGTTGTTTGATGGATCAAAGTGTTGACGTGGTGGGTTAGTATGTATCATCTTTATCACCTTTGATGATGAATCTCTACCTTTATATTTCATGCTTGATTTTGAATGTACCAATAACATGGCTGAGTATGAAGCCCTAGTGATAGGAATTGAAACTAATTTAGCCCTAGGAGTTAAAACAATCAACATATTTGGTGACTCCAAACTTATGGTCAATAAAATAAATGGATTATACTAGTGTAATAATGATGTTTTTCAATAGTATAAACAACTATTTGACAAACTCTTAACATCATTTGAGCACTACCACATCCATTCAACCCTATGGTCTACTAAACATTTTACTAACACCATGGCTTATCTTGCTTCAAAAATCCCATATACACCTTTATATTATAATCTATCTATCATTATCCAAAAGCTTACCCAAAATTACTATGTCAAACTAGATTTTCCCACCATTTTCAATGTAGAGGAGACCCAAACTGACCTTTAGTATTAGCAAACCTATGACTATCTTAACCTTGGCATAATTCCTTCTAGCCTCTCTAGGAATGATCAAAGAAAATTTATTTAGAGTACCTCATGCTATACCGTTATGGGAGGAATTATATATAAATGTGGATTTGATGGTCTTCTCTTATGTTATCTACGTAGTCAAGAAGCTTCCCTTGCTATCAAGGAAATGCATGATGGAATATATGGATGAAACTTTAGTGGCCTTGTTATATATAAACACATATTTTTCCACATCTATTGTTGGCCTACTCTTAAACAATATTATTATGATTGCATGAAAAAGTGTGTCAAGTGTGAACAACATGTTAATTTATATAATGCACCTATCCACGGTCTTTGAGTTTCTACCAATTTTTAGCCCTTCTCATTATGGGGTCTAGAACTTATTGGTGAAGTTAACCCCCATTATTCATAGTGAAACCACTCTATTATCACCATGACCAATTATTTTACCAAGTGGGTAGAGGCTATCCCTCTAGTCTTGACCAAAGTAGAAAATATTGTTGACTTTATCAACCATCACATTATTTACCACTTTGATATTCCTCATAAGATTATCACCAAAAATGGTAAATGCTTTAAGAAAAAGTAAGTTTAGGGTCTATGTGATGAGTTTGACATTAAGTTAATATTCTCCTTGGCCTATCACCCTTAATCAAATAGACAATTTGAGGCCTCTAACAAAACTCTTAATAACATGCTAACTAAAATGGTTAATGCATTTGGTCAAGATTGGCATCGGCACATCCCCTTTGCTTTAGGGAATATTGTACTAGATTTAGAACCCATATGGGTGCTACACATTTTTATCTCATATTTGGAATGTAGGATATCCTACCTCTTCATGTTTAAATCCCCTCTCTTCACATATGTTTATAATATCTCATTTTTTAGGATGATTATCATCAGGACTATTTAGCCCAATTTGTGCTGCTTGACAAGTGTCATTTATCATCCCTTACTCATCTCCTTGTCTATCAAGAGCACATCAAGCATGCCTAAAATAAACACCATAAAGTGTGATATTTTAATATTAGAGACCTCATCCTAAAGGAAAACTAACATGTCACTAATATAGAGAAAAGTAAGCAGGTTAAGTTTGCTTTTAGTTAGCTTGGATCTTATTTCATGACCCAAAAGTATGGATCAGGAGCTTACCAATTATCTTTTCTCAAAGTCTACCCAGAACCTAATCCCCTTAATAATTTACATATGTATCCATTGTTTTATTAAGAAGGTTCATGTTCACCTTTTGTCTGACTTAAGCTCGTCCTTTGCTATTTACCTACATTTCATCTCCCTATTTTAGGGGAAATTAATTAAAATTGAATCATGTGATTATTTTTTATTAGAATATCCTTATCTTAATTGATAGGTATCATGGCTCTACCCATGGCATGGTTCTCATGGTACTTTCCACACCTTCATATGATGGATTCCCATGGTCATTGTCACCTAAGCTTCTTTACACCTAATCAACCTTCTTGTGATTTTAATTTTATCATCATAAAGGTGAACCACTAAGCTGGATTAAACAAGTCTATGTCAAGAAAAATAAAAGGAAAATAAAGGAATTCCTAACACTAGCAATCATTAGTCATTACTAGCATTCATAGATTGCTCCTTTGAAGGACAACTATTGAAAATTCATTTGAAATTGCCAACTATAAGGTGGACTATCCCCTTGAAGGATAGCTATAAAAAATCATTAAACAAAGTACATAAACTTAGACCACTCCATCTAAGGATTGATAATTAAGCATTTTTCAAAAGTATAGTAATTTCTTGGAAGCTTCCTACATCGATCAACCTCCCATATATAGCAATCAACATAGGGCCCTTCATCAAAATCATAGCAAAAACAAACTAATATTGAAAGCCATAATCGGCTCTCAAATATAAAAATAAGGTAGAATCCACAATTCGATTTCACAAGTAGACTTCCTACATTGATCATTCTATACAATTTTGACACATGCTTTTTTATCTTAGTTCTTTAGAAACATATAGAAGAAGCAAGCTAGTCTCATAAGAAGATTCTATTTTTCACCCATCTCCCCTTGACACTATATGCAAGGGATTATTGATCTTACTTGACATTATGTGATCAAGACACCCTTTAACTAACTAAAAAATGCTAATGTAAAGCATTCAAAGGGCTTATGTTAATTAAGTCAATCCAACTTTCATTTTGTTCTAATATTTGTCTATAAAGAAGCATCATGGCCTCTTCTTATCTAATCATTCCTAGTTGATATTTCCATTATAGAATTGATCTCTTGGTTATGTTCTTTTTTATTCCATCCAATGTTGATTAATTAAACCAACTCATGTGTTTTCTCATCAACATTAATCACAAACATAAACATTAACCGTAAGCATAACCATACCAATCATGATAATCACATCCATGATCTTTTAAATAATGAACCATTTTCTACCACATGTTTAAATATAATGAAATCCAAATACTTATTCAAAATTATCATGTTATAAGTAGTCAAGAAACATAACCATTAACCAAAAACATCTCATTCCTAACTAAGCATATATCAGTATCTACACAACCATAACATAAACATAATCCATATGTAATGTAAACATCACATGATAAGCCATAAATACCAAATACAAGTTTAACCATGAACATGAGCATAAGAAAAGATCACATATATAGTTCATAATTCAAATATACACCATGTCCTCAAAATAAATAATACACATGGTAATTTATATCCTCTCTCTCTCAATGCATTTATATCTTACTACTTTGACATGTAGGTCAGTATCAAAATCATGTCCATTTATCTCTATATGTCATAACATAGCATATCATGTCTCTGGGGCACCACTACCACTAGCTCAACCTATGCTGCCATTGCCATCTAGGGCCTATCCTCCTGGGATGCATGTCTATCTCCCCATCAAAGCAACCCACTAACTTGGGGTCACCAACATTACCCCACCTACTAAGTTGGCTCTACACTCACCCCATTAGGGCTCCTATGGACAATGTATCAAGACTATAGCCTCATAATATCATAGATCCTTTATTATATCTAGGTATAATGCTAAAGGATTAAAACTTAGTGGTGCTACCTATGTTACTCCTCCTCTTCTCTACCTCATAGAGTCCCTCTCGTGGGTTACCAAGCCTAGTGAATTCCTAACCTAGTCTCTCTCACCTATCATTATGGAAGCCTAACCTCATATTTCCATAATCTATCCCTATAAGGTGGCCACCTATCCTTGTAACCCTATAATCTATTCCTGTGTAGTAGCTAATGTTATATGTACTTATTTTCCACCTCCCTACACCTGCACCTATGGCCTCTCACTAGCTAGATCTACATATATTGTCTATCAACCTTCATCATCCCAACTAAAATTATTTACTACATATAAGGCCTAAACCCATGCCAAATATCCAATAAAAATAACTTCATCATCAACCCCTACTCTGATAAGTAGTTCCTCATGATATAGGACCACCTCCTTTAGATATGGCTCAGGGAGTAAAAACTCAGTATCTTCCCTCTTGTACCTTAAGAATGGACTTGGGATCCCCTTCACTAAGTTTTACTACCTCAAAAATATATCAAAGTGGATGAGCTCCATCTCACCATCCCTCCTACCATAAATCCACCTCTAGTTTGATAATGATATTATATGATGAGTGTAATGGGCCCACCTCATAAAACCAACATATGTCCTCCAAAATACATCCCTAACAACTAGACCCTCCAATGTATCTCAAAACTAATTTTTATCTCTCACACCTCCTCTAGCTCTCATCAATGCATAATTTCCCCTCCACCATATGAATACCACTATAAAGTGTATTTAGGTGTATCCCTTTCATGGTAATCTTAGTGGTCTCAAAACCCTGATGTACTCATATGCCAAATAATGTACCACAAACCCCATGTTAATACCATACCATATATGTTCTCAAAACCCCCATATATCTCTATATATCTAAACCAAAAATACTAGAGCCCACCCAAACACTATCTACCCTAGAAACATCTCCACTAGCACTCTTAATAGTACATAAGGAAACTATCTACTACTTGAATATGGAAAACTAAAGTAGGACATCACCATCATCATCATGGTCATAAATCATCTCTAATTTGGAGACCTCTAGTACAATGGCCTATATTCAAAACCACCAAAATACCACATGATGTGGGCCTAAACTTCACCATACAAGAGCTCCATCTGCTCATCCCTCTCCTTACTCTCAATGTGACCTTGAGATTCTTAACCATTTATGGTTATGGTGACACTTTAAATTTTTTCTTAGTCACCTATACCTAAGTGGCAATTTTTTTAGAGATTACCTTGTCCTATAGACCCAAACCCACCTATAGAGACTACCTTCTCCACCCACCTCATCACCTCATCATTGGTCTATTTTGGCCCAACTAGTGCATGTTTTATGACACTTTTTAGCTAGTCCTTTTGACCATAAAAATAACATTTCTAGGTTGACCACCTTTTGAAATTCCACCACCTTGTGCATACTAACATACTTGTGTCTTTTTGGGAGCATTTCATACATTAGATACCTATGAAACTTGACCTATTTGTGTTTTCTATAATAAAGCTTCCTACCTTGGATACCCATGGAAACACTAAGCTTGTTTAGGAGACTAATAGGTGTACCCAACTACCGTGCATAAAATGTGGTCACATAGCACACTAGTCACTTGTCCCTTAATACCAACCTTTATTATTTTCAACAATGGAAACCTTTTCTTTATGTGATCTTGGATATCACACCTTTTATCATACTTAGTGCACCTAATTGTACTTTAGTGTCCAACCTTTTATCCACTTTCATGTTATCCACCTTTGTCATCACCTTTATCAACCATGTCAAACCCAAACCCAATTTTGATATACCTCATCACCTCCCAATTTGATGGGGAATACCTCCTCCCATACTCAAGTAAATCATAAAACCTTTGACTAGAAAATGTTTTTTTATAGCTCATTCATTCAAGATGCATATCAAAAAGGGGCAAAATGTTGAAACTAGAAATTTGCACACTATGATTTTGAATGTCATAATTACCTTGGACCTCCTTAGGACCATTAAAATCTATAACCCCTAGCTAAACTTAACCCATAGTTATTTTAACTAAATTGACTTATCCTAACCTTTAACCCATTTTTAACCCTTCACCCTTGACCTTCGATGGTCCAATTGGCTGTCGATGGTCACCCTAATCATCGATGGTTAGGGTGCACCTCCTTAGCAACCAATATGTAAAATACCCACTTTTATTTTATAAATATAACTAAACTAAATATTATTAATAACCATTTCATGCACAAATTATAATTATGAATCCCAATTCACATGTTGTTTCAAGTCTCTTACCTTGCTTATAAGAGAGAGGAGCTAGGAGGTGAAACCAATCTACAATCGTGATGAAAAGATTGTTCATCCAAGAGTTTCTTTTTTGAGGTCAATCACCATAAAAAATCCAATAAAATATAAATCATATTAGAGATTCAATTTTCCATCACCTCTCCACCAAGTTCTTACATAACATTACTCTATTAGAATTGAGATAGATTCCCCCAATAGGTTAACTACCTCAACCATCCACCCAATCAAATTCTTGTAAGACAAGTACTTATTTCCCAATATTCATTTACTTTATTTACATTTTGTAATCAACCTAAGTCTTACCCATCTCTCAAAATCCATCTTTTGGATCTCATCAATCACCTTTTTTACCAACACATATCCATAGACAATAACTATCAATGGTTGAGTCAACCATCAATGGTTTGTCTAACCACTGATGGTCACCTTGAATATTGACTGCCACCCCAATGATAAATGGTCATCATAATCACTGAAGATCACTATGGTAGTGAAAACTAACAAGATAATTTCACCTACCTATACCTAATCAAACCTAATTATCTATGTCCTTTCTTGTTCATAAACCCCATTCTAATTTTAAAGTAGATCCTAACCCTCTAACACTAGTATTAATTAGATTAATCACTATTTTAATCATTTTTAGCATATTTATTAGCAAGAATTATTATATTCAATCTCAATACCTTTTAATTATTGATGCACGTACATTTTATTCTATTTTATAATCTTAATTTTTTTAAATGTGTGGATTGACAACCCTTAAGGAAGTTATCACTTTTGGGATCTAGCTATCACTAATTAATCCACTCAAATATTTGTCTAAGAAAAATGATTTAGTGCTTTATTATCTATAGGTCATATTTCTAATCCAAAGGGGATCTCTTCACGATCTTTTGATTTCAATGCATGCACAATCAAATAGGTTTTTCAACCATACCCTTACTTAGTTTCTTCTTTTCCCATTTCTAATTATAATAAATAAATTTATTAAAATAAGGGGTTTGGATAATAAAAGTGGTGGGTTTCTCTACCAATGTGTGGTTGGAGGTTCCTTCTTTGTGATTTAAATTATCCCTAGTTGCTTTCAAAAATTGGATCAATCTATGTTAAGGTTAGAGATAAATTCTAATTTCTACACTAACCTAGATAATGGCGTATAGACTAGTTTTATTTCTTAGATAGTGGACTTGAAAGATAAGTCCATAGGTTGAGAAATGGGAATGAAAACCTCATCCTTTTCCTCAATCAAAGGATTCATGGTTCTGATGGATCACTCTTCTATAGGAGATGCAAGCATGGTTTCCTCTTCTTTGGGGATGATATCCAAAGGGGCAGTGAGTTATTTAATTATTGAGGGAAAAGGTAAAGTGGTGATGGTTGTTTAATTTGGTATGATATTTTAAGAATGGGTTTATGGATCCATTAACTTAATAACTAGAGGAGAAAGGGGTACTTCCTCAGTTTGGATATCCAAAAGAGGAGAAGGTAACTCCACTACCTCAATAAGTGGAGAGGGAAAAGAACAGGGAGATTGGGTAGTCGGTTCTTTAAAAATGAGTGTGTCAAGAACCATATTGAATGGTCGGTACCAAAATAACACTCAACTATGTTACTCTCATTTTTTTTAGGTGCATGATTGGGAAAATGTTTCCTAAAACTATCAAGGGCTTGGTTTGGAGGTGCATTAGGGTTCTCTAACACAAGCTCCCCCTTATCAATGAGGGATTATATAATAATTTTAAAGGTATTAAACCTAATAATTTTATGCCCTACTACTTGATATAAAGCACATAGATCATTCTCATTGTACCAACTAGGTGTAGGATGAGAATAATCAAATTGTTAAGGGGGTTTGATATAAAGAAGATGTATGATATTATCCTTTAGTAACTTCTCCAAGATTGAATAAAAATATTCCCTAAGTGGGGTAAACTAATTTTGATTGTTTTGGTTTTGGTTCCTCACATTTTTTTCTGAGGAGATATAGGAATTTGGTTGGTTAATAGATGGTGAAGAATCAATTTTAAGGACAAACACATTTGTAGTTCCCTTGCTCTTAGCATTGGTATTTGTTTTGTTATTTGGTTTAGAAGAAGAGGTCTCATTGGTTTTATAGGTAGAGTTATTTTTTTCATCTTTAACATTCCTTCATCAATGGTTCTATTTTCTAGCTTATGTACCATGGTAAAAGCTTCATTAAAAGTTTTAAATCTCTAGACACACAATGTATAAGAGATGTGCTTGGCACATGCTTGAGAAAAAATTCTGTCAGTTTGGGTTGGGGTAAGGAGAAAGAAATATTAATCATCAAAATTATAGATAGATTAAAGGTCATTAATCAAAACCTTCTTGGATATATTTATGGAAAAGTGATCCAAGAAAGTTTAAGCCAACTAGGTGAAGAAAAAGAGAGAGTGTTTAGTTATGGCACTATACCAATCCAATGTCACACATAAAAGGGACTTGGGGAAGGTACAAATAACTTGCATTTCTAAATGTCTTGAGGTGATGTTGGGGGTCCTCTTTACTTTCAAACTTAGAAAACTTTGGAAGTTCCCATTAGGGAGGATATGGTATGAGAGGGACAGATGGGTGGATGGGCTCATTATAGATCTAGTCATCTGATAAGATGTTATGAGATCCATAAGTGAATGACTCTAAGGTTGTTATTTTACCATGAGCATATTCATTAGATCTACTTGATTTTGTGTACCTAAAGGGTTGTAAGGTGTATACTATTGTGGTGGTTGGGTGACATATTGTTAACTGGTAGGAGGTTGAGGAACAACCACATATTGGTATGTGGACACTGGTGGTTGAGTGGAAGTTATGTAGGGGTAGGTAGATGTAGGTGGTTGGGTAGTAAGTAGAGTTACATGCCCTTACAGGTTAGGGAGGTAACATAGGTTTGGTGTGTTGGGCATCTATTGGGTAGGAATAGTGGTTGGGTTGGTAATAAAAGGAAAGATAGTGACCTTTGTATTTATTTCTAGTAAGGTATAAGGTATAGAAACCAAAATATTTTTAAGTGGCTTAGTAGTTATTAGATTGGGGGTAGCCAAAGGGATGTTATAAATGATAGTGGTAGGTAATCCCATAGTGAGGGGAGTATAGGTGGCTAGTGGTTGGGTTGTTCCTAAGGTCGATGAGTTATTAATTGGGGTAGAAGGTATAAGGGTGTGTGTAGGTTGGGTAGGTCAGTTTTCCATAGTAGTATCAAAGGGATTATTTAAGGATGAGGAAGATTTGATAATCAATGGTTGGGTGGTGAATATGGAAATATAAATGCTTCCCATAAGGTGGGAAGGCATGCCATAATGTAGGTCCATAGGTGGAACCAAAGTAGGGTAATGATGAGGCATAGTGTTAAGATAATGCTGAAAGGCTACAAGATTGTTATATAAGAAGGTGTAAAAGTTTGTATCCCCTTGGGTAACTTACTAAGGGAAATAAAGACCTACCAAATGATGATGATATTTTTCTAGTTTAAAAATGTACTCCATGGATGAAGAGATGGATGAGGTTTATTGATTTGGTGATGGGTTTTGTTTCACTAGATTATTTCGTTACTGATGAGTTAGAACCATCCAAGGTAAGAAAGAGAGAATACACAAACAATATCACCACTAAAACAAAGAGAAGATAAGAAATGATCAAATAAATTAATCACACACTATTAAATAAATTAATTCCTAAAGTTCCTTTTAGTCTTTCTTTTGGCTTATGCCTTAAGCTTTCAATAAATTGCGTGATTCCACTTGGGCTGATAGAATAGGTACTAAAATAGAAATCTATGTATGGTTTCAAGTTCTATTTAAGCTCTCAAAAAGGATCTATATTATAAATCAATACATGGATTGGTATCGGGTCCTACCCCCTCACTTTACATGCCATAATGATAAAAGTGTCAAGTGCTTAGCCAATATATAGTAATTTCTAGAGTTTATATTCAACTAAAAAGTTGAGTTTGTTCTCCCCTTGGTAATGACACCCAAGTAGGATTATTGGGAAAGGGTAAGGTGACTAATATGTGATGACATCCTAGTTAGGCCTTGTCTTAAGCTTGTTTGATGTTTTATTTATATAAGCGGTTTAGTTTAGTGTGTGGAAAAAAAGTGATGATATGATAGGATTTATTTGATCTAAATTTAACTATGTGAGCTAAAATTGAAAGCAATCAATGTATGCAAATTATTTTAACCTAAAAGAAAATTTTATTTCATTTATGAGAATAAAATAGAGAGAAGAGCATATATATGTAAACAAGAGAATCCCAACTAGAGACTCAAGGGTCCTACTGGGCATACCAAAATGTTTAAATAAATTTCAACTTATATTTTGAGAAAGGAATAAGGAAAAACTAAATATGAGTATTGTTGAAAAACCTATCTAATTATTTTTGCATTTAATCACATGATTATGAAGAACTCCTCTTTGTCTTGGGAGGATGACCTAAAAATAAGATAACACTAAATTAAATAGTTGGTTAGATACATAGCTAGGTGGATTGCCTAGCGTTAGCTAGATCCTATAAGTAGGAACTTCCTTGCGGGATATCAATCCACACATTTTCAATAATTAAGTTTATACAACATAAGATCAAATACTTGCATCAATGATCAAGAGCTACTTAAATTAAACACAAGAAATGCTTAATAAAGAAATGGGTTGGAAATGACTAATATATCAATAATAAAGT
This sequence comes from Torreya grandis, assembly GCA_037957365.1. Taxonomy (NCBI): domain Eukaryota; kingdom Viridiplantae; phylum Streptophyta; class Pinopsida; order Cupressales; family Taxaceae; genus Torreya; species Torreya grandis. The sequence goes on along the minus strand of JARHVA010003210.1, from coordinate 1,056,798 downwards.
AAATACTAAGTATAAAAAAATCAAGTGTGCTTCAAAAAATAGGACAAGGGTCTATGAATAGGTAGGGACATAGAAAGTTGGGTTTGGTTAAACTTAAGAAGGTGAAAATAACTTGATGTTATTTTCTACCATAGTGATCATCGATGGCTAATGTGATAATTGGTGGTTGAGGTGACTATTAGTGGTTGGATAGACCATTAACAACCAGGATGACTATTGGTAGTTACTGTGTGTTGAATTTGGGTGATAAAAAGTCAAATTGATAGGATCACATAAGGTAATTCTATGAGGTTGGTTTGTGCTGGGATAATTATAAAATACAAATTAAGTAATTAAATAATATAAAATGAATACTTAGATTGTAGAAGGTTCATTGGATGAATGGTTGAGGTGGTTGTCCTATTGATAGAGTTCGGCATGATTCTAGAAGAGTAATGATACTTGGTTACTGATCGAGGGATGGTGGTGATTTATTTATCTATTGGGATGGTTGGATCATTAGATTGATAGAATAAGTGACCTACAAAGAAACTCTAAATGTAAAATATCTTCAAGTCCTGGATCTATTTCATGTCCTACTCCACTCTTATTATAGTCAAGGAAGGAGAGGTTAAAAATATGTTAACTAGGATTTTTAATTATAACTCACACATGTAATGGATCACACATGGATTTAGATTAGTTATTATTATAAAATCAAAGTGGAGTAGATGTGGGTGTATAGCTGGTTAGGTAGTGCAACCCTAACTATCAGTGGTCAAGGTGATCATCAGTGGTTGAGGACCAAGGTAAAAGGGTCATTAAAGGGTGGGCTTAGTCAGTTGGTCAAACTGACCATCGTCAAGGTTAGTTAGTGGTCAAATGGTCAAAATTATCCCAAGGGGGTCCTGAGGTGGTCCATGGGTGTTTCAACATTTATAATTATGGTGTGTAGATTTATGGTGTCTATAATATGATAAAATTTATGATTTTAGCAATTTCATTTAATATTATAGTTTAATGCATGTCTTTGATGAAATTTAATATTTGTCATGATGTCTGGACTAAGATTAAAAACATCCTTTTTTTCTACCCTACCGTAATCAAATCATCATAGTTTAATATTTCATTATAAATATTCATACTAGATTAGGGTTTATAATTTAGTTTTTTAATCATTATTCATTAGACTTATTCTATATTAATTTCATCATCACATACAATCTTTAATACTATGGTTGCTCCCATAAACCATTTACATATTCATTTTTTGAAAATTTATATAGCTTGGACACTACTCTACCACAGATATTAGGAATATCAAAACTAGTAACTCATGAAATAGATTATTTGAATCTACAAATGAGAAGTGTTATAAACACTTTGTAAACCCTATGATACCCTTACATGCATCAATAGGAAAAAATTAGTGATAGAAGGAGGGCCTTAAGCTAAATCTTTGTAAATTTGAAGTATCTTAGCAAATTTTAGTGAATTTTGTTCAAAGATCAGTTGATCCTTCTGAGATTTGTGTTTTTCTTAGCTCAATTGTGTAAAAATCATTGATATTCATGGTTTCAGACCAATCTTTAGGCTTATTTATCTAACGATATTTTTTACTTAAATATTTATATGAGAAATTGTTGCAAAGGTAGTTTAAGCTTTGTAAATCTGACATGTTTGAGGTTAGTAATAGTAATTTTATTTAAAGATTAGTTGATTATTTGAAAATCTAGGTTTATTTGAACTTAAAAGTGTAAATATCACTCATAATCATAAGTTTGGAGGTATATTTAAGATAATTATAGTTAATTATAATAATTATTTGAAATATTTGTATGAATATGTGCAAAGTTTTCTTAACGTGCAAATCAAATCATTTATTTTTAGAAAGATAAGGCTTATACATCATATTTTAAATAGGATTAAGATTTCACAAGTTAGAACTACCAAGAATAATAACTAGGTCAAGGTATAAGACAAGGCTACCTCTTATTTCTTTGGAATTTAATAATAAAACAAGAGCAAACAAAGGTAAGCATATAATTTCTAAATCTCCACATACTTCACATATTTTTGCTATTATATTCAAGCCTTATCAAGGTATGGCTTAGTTAGTTGGATATTCTATCAATGTACCTCGTTAGGTACATTATTTACGTAGAAGTTTTGAGAAATATTTACCTTCTTTCAGTCTTATATGTGTGGTTACTATTAGATAACATATCAAGTCCTTTAAGGCTGCTTTAAGATTGTTGAATGTTATTCATGAAGATGTTACTTGCAGATTGTTTCCTTTTACTTGTAGTGATATAACGTATGATTGGTTTCTTAATCTTTCTAAAAAATACATTACCAGATGGAATGATTTCAATATTTATTTCACTAATCAGTTTGGAAAGGTCATTATTCCTTATGTCCTTTATCAACAATTCACTACAATAAAGAGATATTTAGGTGAAACCATCATAGATTTTAACGCTATACTTTAAAAGATGTTTAGTATAACTATAACTCCCTATAGGCTTGATGACACTTTAGCTTCATATATTTATAAGGATGCTTTAGATCTAATGACTTATGTGTTTTTGAAAATATTTATTGGAGTCATAAATACATTAGCCTTGGCCTATGCTAAAACTATGAAAATTAGTGATGAAATGCAACCCCAAGGTCAACTAACATATGTTAATCCTAATTTCAATACTAATTTTCCTACATTGAATATTATCCAAAATTCTAATCAAAACATGCCTGCTTTGAATCAAAATATACTTCTAAACCAGATGCCTTTGAGTCATGCTCATCATGGTCAAAACCAAAGATTCCTAAATAAAACTACAAGCAGATCTCATTGATAAGATCGAAGCTCTATGGTCTAACAACTAGTATTAATACTCAAGTTCACAATTCAAAGGCACCTAATAATTAAAATGACTCCATATTGAAATGGTTAAAAAATTGAGCACTAATTTTCTTCAATTGAAAAAATAAGTAGGTAATATTGGGGAAAATTCTACCAAAAATTGTTCTTATTAGAGGTTCAATAGACCTAAAAATAGGTTTCATAATAGTAACAACAACAATAATAGTGAATCAACTACAAATAAGAACATTCCTGAAATGCACATTTGTGATGTAGCTTTAGCTAATTATTAGAAAGTTCATATCACTTTAAAGCATGGTGAATTAGATTATATAGAGTTTTATAATGTTTTTGAATATTTTCAAGATGAATTGGATACATTTGAAGTTATTCCTAATAAAGATAATTATATATGTACATCTAGTTCCTCAAAGTCATCTAAATCTTACAACACAACTCTTATAGTGGAGACATTTGATTTTCCATTCGAAGATGAGAATGAACCTAAACATACTCCACAAAATATTTATATTTTTTAATAGTATCTAAAGAAGACATATCCATTGAGGAATAGAGAACAAAATCAACCAATGAAAAATTCTATTCCACTAAATAACTTTGATACTATTCTTGATCCCAAAATAGAAAACAATCTAGAACCTCTAAAGGGAAGTAACAATAGAAATAATGTTCATTCATCTATTTATTATACTAGGAGTGGATATAATATAGTATAGTATATGAATAAGATTAAATATAATATCAATTTACATGAATTGACTCAAATTATTGAAAAAGAGACTTATTTCTAAAATCTTTATACAAAAACCTAGGCATTTGCACAAAAGGCTACAAATGCAAATGTAGTGATGTATAATAACAAAGTAGATATTCTACATTTTTTAGTAAAAATTAGAGTTTTTGGTAAAACCTTACATAACTATTTTTTACATTCATGTGCCTCTATAAATATCATGCCAAAAATTATTTATGAAAAACTTGGTTTAACTCCTATTAAATTTGATAGAGTAGTGACTCAATTAGACTAATTTATAGTTAAATTAATTGGTGAATTGTTAAATGTGCATATGTAGCTTGATTCAAATCCAAGAGTATAGCAATTAATATATATTCAAGTTGTTGACATTCCATATGCTTATGGGATGTTGATTAGTAGGAATTGGACTAAACCTTTGAATGGATACGTGTCAAACGATTGCTCTCATATGTAGCTACCATAGAAGGGATTTCCTAATAAAATTTGGATTGAAATGGAACCAAAGATGAAGCACATTATCACTAAATATAATGTAGTGAATGAAAAGGCTAATATGGTTAATTATTATATTTAGGGGTTTACAATCTTGACACTTCTCAGGTATATAACTCTAAACACTCTCATGCTATGACTAGACTTTAGAAATTATAAGATGATGGTGATAGGTGCAAATCTAGATATAGAGTAAGAATAATTCTAATTAATCCCATTATAAAAAAAATTAATTCTTATTAAAAACTTTATTTTCCTTGTACCAATAACTTGGTAGAGTATGAAGCATTAATCTTAGGATTACAATTTGCTATCAAACACAATGTTAAATAACTACCAGTGTATGGTGATTATGAACTAGTAGTCAATTAGGTTAGAAGTAAGTACCAATGCAAATTGTCTTTCTAAGGAAATACAAGTTGAGAGTATGGGACTTGATTGAGTATTTTTATGATTTCAATATTGTTTCATTCCTTAGATAATAAAATCATTATATTGGTGAACTAGCTTTAGTTTCAGCTAACCTTATGCATAACTAAGATTCACAAATACTTAACATTGAAAAATTCCCATGTCCCTCAGTTCTTGACAATTTTAACCATCTATAATTATTTATTGATGACCAACATATAATTGAGTTCATGAAAAACTCAAGATTATTTGATTCTCGTATCATTGATGAGGTCAATGAGAATTATCTTGATGAAGACAAAGTTGATGAAAAGATTATACAATTGAATGACAACAAAATTCCCAAAGGCATGACTACCTTAGAAAGATTATTTGATGAAGACAAGCTACCTAAAACTACTAATGTTACTAACATTATTGGGAAAGATTATAATGTAGTTGACATAGGAACTAAAGGTCAACCTGAGATGGTAAATATTGGTATAACATGCACAAATGAAGAGTCTAGAAAAGTTAAAGACTTGTTAACCAAGTATAAGGATATAATTCCATGGTCCTATGAAGACTTGAAGATCATTTATCCTAGAGTCATTACCCATACCATTCCATTAAAATAAGCTTGTCAACCTTTTGGACAAAAGCAAAGACCTATCAATCCTATTTTGGATCCATTGATTTATAAAGAGGTCAAGAAGCTATTAGATGCAAAAATAGTTTTTCCAATTCAACATTCTACTTGGGTAGCAAATTTAGTACCAGTTAGAAATAAAAATGGAGAGATTAGACTATTCATATACTTTATAAACTTGAAAAAATATTCTCAAAAATATAGTTATTCTTTTTCATCCCTTGACAAAGTGATTCAAATTATTAGTGTTTATACCATGACATCTTTTCTAGATGGTTTTTTAGGATATAATCAAGTACTAAGGATAGACTAAAGACTAAATTCATAATAAAATGGGGAAATTTTGCTCACAAAAGGATTCCTTTTGGAATCATAAATGTAGGATTTAAATTTTAGAGAGATATAGATCATGCCTTTTAAGGTTTCATAGATAAATACATCATTATTATATGGATGATCTAATTGTGTTTTGAAAAAATAAGGAAGATCATATAATGTATTAAAAATAGGTATTTGAACATTTTAAAAGGTATGGAATTTATCTTAATCTTAATAAAAGTATATTTTTCATAACTAAAATGAAATTGATGGGACATATTATAACTAGAGACAAGATTTATATAGATCCAGATAGAGTCAGTGCCATATCTAAAATAGAAACCCTTAATAGTAGAAAAGAATTAAATTCTTTCTTTGTAAAAATCAATTTTGTAAGAAAATTCATTTCTAGTTTTATAGAAATTGTGAAACCACTTAATGACATGTTGAATAATGATGCAAAGGTCATATGGAATGAATAATTTAAGAATTCCTTCAAGGATATTAAAGAAGAAATAGGATAGGAACCTGTGTTGAAAAGTCTTGATTTTATAAAAGATTTTAATCTATATTATTTTGCCTCTGAACATACTATAGTAGTTGTTTTAACTCAAAAAAATGATAAATGTGATCATATAATTGCATTTATGAGCACTAAATTTACAAATTATATGTTAAACTATTCTCTAATTGATAAACAAGAATTTGCTTTAGTTAAGGTAGTTAAAAGGTTTAGACATTATATTCATAGGAATAAAGTGAGTGCAAAATTTGTTTTAGACCCTACCATTAAACTTATGCTTAGTCAATGTTAATTAGAATATATAATAGGTAAGTGGATGTATATAATTCAAGAGCATGATCTTGAATTAAAAACTAACAAATTAGTGAGATGTCATAGATTGATCCAATTAATTGCTAATGCTAATCCTAGTTTGAACATTATGTAGGTAAACCAACAACATTTCCAACCAAATTATTTATCTAATATAATTATTCATTTATTGATCAATAGTTCTTATCCAACAAGATTGAGTATATAAAAAAGAAGAGCTTTGAGGCTCAAACAAAGTCACTTCTTGATCAAATATGGGATACTCTATAGGAGGAACTATGAAGGTATATACTTGAGATGTGTTTCAAAAGAAGAAGTAGTTGAAATATCAAGTAATTTTCATGAAAAACTTGAGAGTGGACACACTTATTTAAATACAAAAGATTAAAATATCCTAAGGGTAGGATATTTTTGGCCAACAATCTTCAAGGATGCACATAATAATGTTAGATAATGTCATCAATGTCAAATTATCAATACCAAGGAACCCAAATTAGATATGCCATTGAAGCCATTGTTAATTAAAAAACCATTTACTTAGTGGGGTTTGGAATTTTTAAGGGTTATCAAGCCTAATTATTTATTTTGACACAAATATGTTGTTATTGCTACTTATTAGTGCACAAGATGGATAGAGATAGTACCAAAAAAATAATGTAGAACTAAAGATGTTATCAAGTTCTTAGAAGAGAAAATTTCACTAGATTTAGGACAATAGTATCATTGGTTTGTTATAATATATCAAAATCTATATCTATAGAGATGACTGAGTCGGATTATGATAAAAAAAATAACTCTTAAGTTTTCATCAAACCATTATCCTTAAGGTAATGGAGTTTTAGAGTCTATTAACAAAAAATTGATGAAATCAATTAAGAAATTTATAGATTAATAGCCAATAACATGGAATAAAATACTTATATATGCTCTTTGGGTAGACTGAACTAGAGTGAAACAATCTCTAAAATCATCACTATTTCTATTGGTATATGATCAAGAACCATTATTTCCAATCACTCTCAAGTTGCTAACCTATAGGTTTATGAATGAGTATATGGAAGAAGATCAAGAATATGATAATTATTGGTTACTTGATATCATACAAGTGGATGATGCAATATAAGAAGAATTTTTCAACTTTAGCAAACATAAAACCAATGTGAAAAGATGGTTTGACAAACATTTAAAGATCAAGATGTTTAAGAAGGGAGACCTAGTTATCTTATGGGAGAAAGCATCTAAGCCAAAAGTAAAACATGGGAAATTCACTCCTTTGTGTATTTTTACTTATCAAATTACTAAGACGTTTGAGAGACAAGACCTTTAAGCTCAAATACTTATAGGGATTAGAGTTCACTTTGCCAACCAATGGGAAATATTTCAAGCATTAATTCTATATTGTTCCACCTCAACTCTTTTGGGTGTAATTTGTAATATTAGTTAGAGTTAGTGTAGGAAGGTTTAGATTATTTTCATTCTTATTCCTTATTTTTAAATATTGTTTATAATTATTTATTTGCTTCTTGTGTTTTTATTTCCTCTACTTTGTTCTCTACTTCCAATAAGTCTTTTCAAGACATGTTTTTAAGCTCCCTTATCCATCTAGATGCTCAAAAGGAAATTCTCAAATCAATAATGTGGGTATGACTCTTAAACATTGGTTGATCATGGATTTTGGAAATTCTGAGCTTAATGTTATGATTTTGATAAATTGGTGAAGATTGATGTCTAGATTAATTAGTCCTTGTAAATATTAAACTTTTTTATGATCTAAGTTTGGTTCTAATAAGGATTGTGTGTGTTTGAGTGAAATTTTTAATTACTAAAACAAAGTCATGTTAACACTTAAAGAATATTATTTCCTAGGATGAAGTTTATAACCGAGGATGATTGTCTAAAAATCAAACATTTGACATAATCCTAAAAACCTAGATAATTTTGGTTCTCAACCTTTATTGGAAAGCCAAGTATAGCTGAAAAATACAAAAAAATCAAGAGCCTTATTGAAAATACAAAATATTTCTAGGCAAAGCTAATTATATTAATCTCCACTAGGGCTATAGATGCCTAGATGATAGTGGAGTAAGGCCTAGAATGAAACCAAAGATATCTCTATTAGGGCTATATATGCTTGGTTAGTAGCAAATTAGTGCACAAGCCTTCCCTTTTATAAATAATGATTCATAATGAATATATAAATATGCTACAAGTTTATGTTAGTGATTAATGTCATGAAATCTATAAGTTGTTCTTTGAATCCCATGGCAATCAGTAAAATAATCAAAGTACACACACACCATGATTGAGTTTTGATATTTGAACCTAACTCTACATTTGTAAAACTTGTTTTAATCATAAATTTATCTTAATAATGGTACTTGATCATGTGGAATGATTTGTTAGATTATTATTTTTAAGCATGAGTATCTAAATTCTAAAATTTTGTAATGTTTCCCCTAGAAGTCACCATTTTTTTTACGTCAACATACCCCCATTTCTAAAAAATGAGAACCCTTGTTCAAATTTTGCAAATTTATGTTATAAATTAGACATTCAACTTGATCAAAATCCATTACTAAATATCATGATTGATCTAGTTTACATTGGTCTGTTATAAATTCACTTTGTTTGATATTATTAAATGTTGCTAATATTTGATTTATGTGTTTCCATGTTACAGGTTCCATAGATCTCCATTATAATGAAAAAGCATTTACGGTTTTATACTCTAACATTAATTTGAACCTTAGTTGGTTAAATAATATGGTCCCATTCAAGCCATTATATTAACCTTGCATCCTAATTGATTAATTGAATCTAAGTTTAAATGACATTAAAAACCTTATTATAAGTTACTTTAGCCTAGGTCTTTTTTAAAATTGATTCATATTTTTCATGGGTCATTTCACTATATTTTGTCCTTAGCTTAATTTTGACCTAAGTGTTAATTGAGTTTATTAACTCATTAAAACCTTAGTCTAAAATTTAATATATATCCTATATTCTTATGTCTTTGATTTTAGTATTCAGAGTTAATAATTAAATGCTTTATTTACAAGTGTAAAAATCTTGGGAGGATGGGTCTAAGATCAATGGTGAGTGGGATATTCCTCAAAGTCAGCAAGTCAAAATCCCCGTACATCTTATATTGATGGTGAGTGATTGATCATGAAAATATTGATTAACGGTGACCTCAAATTCAAAATGTCAAAATATCTTAAGATTGAATGTAATAGTGACAAGTGTCATAATCATGATGAACTGTATATAAACCAATGGTCCACATTTAATCAAATTTTTAAAGAACATATCAATGGCTTATGTTTGATCGTATGCCTCAAAGATCAATGGTGCACATTTAATCTCTCAAATCAAGATCAATGATGCACATTTAATATTTCAAGTGAGGATAAATGGTGCAAAGTGATTCAAAGGGTAAAAGAGCGCAAATTGCACATGAAGTAACCACATGGTGTAAAAGCATTTACTGGATGAAGACTATCTACAAAGTATATAGAATGAACATGAAGGTACCAAGTGGCATCATCTCATGAACGTAGTTCAAATATCGATGGTCATGGTGAAATTCAAGCCCATAAGACTCGTAAGGAAATAAATGGAGTTATTTTAATCAAAATCCAAGAGACATGAGATGGTAACATGTGTCTAGGTTACAACAATCACATTTCAAAAATAAATGAGCAATATGATATAACAATGCCACATAGGCATACGTGTCATATTATAGGATCTTGTTGACATGAGAAAGTGAAAGGTATGCATACAAGATAGAAACTTGATTTAAGTCACCAAATCACATATTTAGAACTTGTTTTCTACCATTAAAGATCTGTGTAAACCTTTAAAAAGCTCTAGAACATACAAAAATCCCTAAGCTATTGCTAGATACACTATGTTGAGCTGAGAATAGTTGAATTAAAAATTGCAAAGGGATAATTCAACTGGTATTATAGAAATGGTGACACATGGACTTGTTTCAAAGAAAATATTTGAGTTATATCTATCATCTGACATAGAAGGTCAATTTTTCAAAGACACATATTTTGTTTCTATTACATTGAACATAGGAAACACCAATTTCTCTAAATTATCTTGTAAAATTGAGAACTAGGGAGTTATAACTAAAAAATAAGAGAAGATCTTGTTGAAGAAGAGACTTTATGATGGTATTGTGTCCATTTAGATGACTAGACTACATTATACTACTTCTAAACTAGAGGCACTTCATTGCATAAATGTTCTTGGTCTAATTTTTAAAGAAGCTAAAATAGACAAGGGAATGTTGATTAATGACCATAGTTTGAGGAAAATTGCTTGCATATCCCCAATTTTCCTTTGAGTCATACTATAATCTACCTAAGCCTCAAATTGACTTAACCACAACGAAATCATGGGCTAAGAATCATGACATGATGGATATCCTAGCCAAATAGTTAGAAGTTGGTAACCATGTCATTATAAATCCCACAAATAACATCCCTATCAATAAATTTAATCCTAGATTTAGGATGGTCATGACAATGTTAAATAAGTTGTATGTATGTGCACATATAGTACATTTTGACCAATGTGGGTCCCTATGGTATACTTCATCATTGAAGAAGTGTTGGTTCCTCCATTAGGTGAAATTATTCCTACCTCACTAAGAAGACAACTATATAAGATCAATTATTAGAAGAGGACTAAATTTTACATTATGTCTTATCTATTATATGCCCTATGTGCAACCACCAATATCTCAAATAAAAGATAATGGTCTCTTAATGGCACCTAAACTATTTCCTTTTACTATTCCAAATTACACATCTATAAATATAGAGACCATATCTAGTTTATTTGTGACTATTTTTATCCTTAATTAAGACAAGATATAGATGGTATTCATATGATTAAAATAATATATTTAATTAATAATTTTATTTATTAAATAGGAGACATGTGGCTTTATCCTAATTACACAATTTTAAGGATTGAAGGAACTCAAACTACCCCTCTCAAACTACTAGTTCATATACGTCACAAGTTAGTACAATTATTGGTGGCATATCAATTATTCAATGGGATAGATGGAGTTTTTAATACCAAGAGAAAGGGACTTATGCATAGTTTTCCTATTATAAATGGCAAGACTATTTTCAGATAGTGGGATCACATTGAGGCTGATTGAAAGCATAGACTATCTTTCAACTTATAAATTGATGACCATAGATAATGATAACCTTACAGAAGGGTAAAAAAACATCTAAGGATCAAAGGGATTTAAATATACCTTATGATCATGAGCCCAGTGCATTTGATTTTATATACACCAAGGAATCTACATATTATGAAGTCACTAAAAGATTAAAAGAGCATAAAATAAAGCCTAAATATAGGTTGAATAGATATCAAAATATGCATGATAGGTGGTAATTAGGTCCTAGGAAATATCATTTGATAAAAATTTAATCTTCTATACTTTCATTAATAGATACACAAGTAGAACATAGGTTGAAAGAGAAGTCTAAGTGAAATTACTTCTAGTTCATCAACTCATAAATCATCTAGAACAATAGAGTAGGGGTTTCTTCAAAAATAGGTTCATATGATAGCTCTATATCCTTATGAGTCTATTTAAGATGTATTAATGATGATATGTATGACATATGATATAGATTTAGATGCAGAAGAGACAAATGTTGAGGAAACTATGTAGGATAAGGAAAAAGAGAAGTATTTAGACTTAGTAACCATTGACACTCCCAAGAGGAAAATTGAGACTACCATTGTCTCTAAAGATATGAAACAAAAAGTGGCCATCACACCACCTTTGGAGAATGTCAATTTTTTTAGTGAGGAGAACATCATATATGGACCACCTATTCATGAATGGTTTATTTATGAACTAAGGTGTTTATTCTTAAAAGTGTATCATAATGCTTATGTAGTTTTTAAAACACTTCTCATTTATAGATTAAAATAATCTATTTCATGAGTATCTAGTTGTAATCTTCTTGAGATATTTGATGGAATAATAGTAAATCAATTAACTGTTTAAAAAAAATATAATACATCTAGTTGTTGGGAGCAATCATGGTCTTAAAGATTTCTTGTGAAAGATGATAATAATTTCAATTAATTATAGTTAATTATTATAAAAAACTAAAGTTTAAATTCTACTCTATCATGTATATTTACAATGAAAGATAAACTACAATGATTTGATTAAAAAATAAGTAATAGGAAGGGTAGGGTAGAGAAGAAAGGTATCTTTGATATTTAGCCTACATTATGACAAAGCTTAAATTTTTTCAAAGACATGAAGTCAAACCAATACATGACATGAAATAGCCAAAGGCATAGATACTATCATATATTAGGAAAAATTATAAGGATTTTGAAATAATACAAATAATAACTCACGTTCACTTTCAGGATTTGCTTCCACAAGAAAATAGCATTAACACATCTTTAGGAAAACCAAGGGAAATAAAATTAATATAAATTCTTTCAATCAACCTAAAATATGCACAAATTAACAAATGTGTATTCACACATGCACATCTAAGATTCATACAAGCAATTCAAATTTGAACATCAAAGTAGATGTTTGAGAAAGCAACTATGATTAAAAAATACACAAACAAATATGAGACAATACTTAAATAATTCCCTTAATTACATTAATTTTATCCAAATTTACAATAGTTTTTACTCTAAAACTTCCTCCCATTTTATAAATGATAATACCCATTTTATAGAAGAGCCTAAGGTATGTTGGTTAATCATATCAAATAATAATTGAACAAGTGTCAAGGACAACTATGTTACAAAATTCTAGAATTAGATACTTTACAAATGAACTAACCTATAAGAAATATAGATTAGAAGCTACACATGATTTTAATAAATATATATTCTCTTTTCAAATGATATATACATGTTTTTATACAAAAATAATATGTTTAGTCAATAAATTTGACTTTCAGAAGCTCCTCCAGTTGTAGTCTTCTAATTTTATTGCTTCATATTCATTGCCTTATCATGTTGTTCATCAAATAGTTTGGAATTAATGATAGGATCCATGAATATCTCCTCTTATTTATTTTTTAGGTCTTTTAAGTGTTTTTCATCCCTTTCCATTGATTCCTTGATGCTTCTAAAATCACCAATTTTCTCCTATGTAGATAGGATCATGTCCAAGATTATTTTATTATCTGCCCCTATAATTCCTTGGATTTTTTTCTTCACTTCTTGCATGAATTGAGTATCCATATTTTTTAATTCATCATCTATTATAAAATCCATAGGATTAAGGGTAACTAGGTCTTTGATCAAGCCTCTCAATATATGCACCATTTTACTCTCTAACTACTTGAAATCTTTAAAAATATCCTCCATGCCCTTAGACCATTTGTTAATGTCATTGTCTTCTCTGATAAGATAATCATATCTATGTTTAAATGTGCTAATATTATTGTTTTAAACTTAGGAATTTGATCATCCATCAATACATTGATCAATCTGTTTACCTTATTAGTTGAATCTTACCATTGATTGATATATTACATAGCCATGGAATGTTACTTATTTATCATGTATTTATTGGACCTTATAACTTTAAAGAATTTGAATGTGTCATAAATTATTTCTTCAAACTTATCGAACATATCCCCTAACACTAGTAGGATAGATTTTTCCTCTAAGTTCTTCTTTTGTTGCTTCAGGCCTTTGAGAGCAACTTGAAACTATTATGATTATGCTTCATCCAACTCCAGTATATCCTCCTAAAATATTGGATCTTCACCAAGTCTCTATATATTCTCTTGGGTCAAATTATTAAAGGAATCCACCTTTTTATATGCAATCTCTTCACCACCTTTCATGACTATTTTCTTGGTCACCCTTTACAAACTAGTAGACCTGGATCAAACCTGACCCCAACTAAAGATTGGGTCACATGTGGAATTGGGATTTTTACTTATGATTGGGCTTACTAACTTGGAGTATCAAATATCCTTGCCTCTTCTTCTTGTAGAGAAATTATCCATAGATTCAATTATTGATATATTGGGATGTTTGTAACCTTCACCATAACCTATGGATGTGAGTATTGGGAAGATTTTATAACCTTGGTTAATAAATGAACCACTCAAGAATAGGTGGACCATATAATATGTTTTATTTAATAAACAAGTTAATTTCAATCATAGGTGGTGTAATAGTTACCTTTAGAATAATGGTCATCTCAACTATCCTTTTAGGGGTGTCAATAACCATTAGGTCCAAAGACTTTCTTCTATCCTATTTGACTTCATCAGCCTTTTCCTCTTCTTCTAAATATATCTCATAAGTCATATAAATAATCCTAAGTTAAAATTAAATGGATTCATTGGGGACCAATGCTATCATATGTACCTCTTGTTGGGGTAGATCTTGCTCTTATGTCTTAGAAGATTTAGAAACTGATGAACTTAAAATAATTTCATCTAGTCTTTTCTCTTCTAATCTATGCTTTGTTTATGCTTATGCTATGGGAATCTTATAATAACCAAAATTAATCAACTGATACTAAACTAGGCCTAATTTCCATCTATCATCCATTTTTTGGTCCCTATTCAATCTAGACTCAAGCCTTATGTTATGGTCCTTCAATCTTTTAATCACTTCAAAATATGAGGATGCCTTAGTGTATATAATATGAAATGCACCAATATCATGTTCATATGGAAAATTAAAAATAATTTGAGAATTAAGTGTTATTTAACCCATCTATAAGGGTCCCATTGTCTGAGATCATCCATTTTTAGGTTAAAAGACAACCTATGCTTCAATGCAGCCTCAATATCATCCCACTACCTAAAGATAGTCTTACCAATTGTCATGACAAAACTGTGCAAGAGACCCTTCCTCTTGTTTTTACAAAAACCATCTATCCCATTGAATATCTGGTAGGCCACCTATTGTTTTGCTAATTTATTAGGTATATTCCATTTTAATTCTCCAAGACAACATTTTAATATTTTGGCTTAGATTTACACGTATAAGTTAAATGATTCAATTTCAAAAGAAGGTCCAAATTTGTAACCCTTAAATTACCTTCAAATTTTATGTCTCATATTAGATAAAAATCAATAAAAATAAATTACCCTTAAATTGTGAAGTGGAAAGTGTTAGCATAAATTACTACATCTCATTCATATATTATGTAAAACAATTAGTATGCCTATTTTATGTTTCCACAGTTTTCATACATTTCTATTGAGGAATTTATAATTAAGACATCTGAAAAAATAATATGCTTTTAATTATTATTTGATGTAAATCCATACCCTAATCCAAAGATCACATTTTAGCATAGGATAAGAGAATGATGTAAAAAATCAAATATGAGGGAGTATAGATTTACAACTTCCAATTAATTTTGCATAAAATTTTAAATTAAATTTTCAACAAACCCAATTTTTTCATATCATGAAATCATCATATTATATGAACCCACATTTATTTCAGATTTTTTAAAAATAGTTCCCATGCCTTTTGTATGCTTTTATAATTGTAATACAGGTCCATAGATCATCTAAATCTCCCATTTTGGTATAGGCTGGGAAAGTTTTTAGACTCTAGATTTAAAATATAAATATATATTGAAATGATATGTTTTGGACTCCTAGCAACTTTATTCTACTAGGATGATATGTTCCATTCTAATTCCCTAACACCCTATCATGGTATTTTGTCTATGTTGATATGTTCTATTATAATTATCCAATATCTTATCTAGATACAAGGGATGTGAATGAATTATAATTTATTGTCTGATGAATATTTCCCACTCAATTCATAATGAAACATTTTAAAATTTTCAACATGTCACATTAAATTTTTTCACTTATTTAAAAATGTGGCTTTTTAAAATTTTGAATATGTCACATTGATATTTATTGGTTTCATTGATATTTTTCAGTTGTGTTGAAGTTTTCCCCAAATTTAAAATGTGGAATTTTAAAATTTTGATTATGTCACACGAAGTAAATATGAAATTAAAACACCCTTATTTTAGATATAATTAAACTTCTTAATATCAATTTCACAGTGAAAATTATTCCAAATTTTAATTCTAGTATATTTTAAACTATTTTTATAAAATATTATTACCATATTAATTTTAAACTATTTTCACAAGTTTATACTATAAGTTTTTATTTGAATATTAAGTGTAAACTATTATATTTTCAAATGAATAAAACTTATTATATCAAAATAAATAAAAATAAATTAGACATAATTAACTTATACAATATTAAATGTCAACTTAATTTATAAGTTTATGTTACAAGATTTTATTACAATATTAAATGTAAACTAATATAGTTTCAAATGATTAAAACTTATTTCAAGGTTTTAGTATAATATTTATTACAATATTAAATGTGAAGTATTATTACAAGCTTTTATTATAATATTTTATTTAAACTACTATAGTTTCAAATGATTAAAACTAATTATAAGTTTTTATTACAATATTAAAAGTGAACTAGTATTACAAGCTTATATTACAAGTTTTTTTTTTATCAAAATATTAAATATAAACTATTATAGTTTCAAATGAATAAATATTATTAAAATCTAAATATGAAAGTACTAGTGGATTATGCTTATTATACTAAATTAGACACTAGTATAGATATATTATATACATCTATCTAAAATATGTTGATATATATCAATCTTGAGGTTCTTACGTCATATCTTTCATAAAACACATTAATTAATAAATTTTTTACCTACTCATCTTTTTTCATACTGACTAGTCATAATGACATCTATCTATCTACACCAATGTAATGGGCTAAAAAAATTAAGAGAAAAAGGGATCCAAAATACATTATATGGCCAAGATATTATGATTTTTTAATGAATTCTCCAGGAAAACACTTCCATGCGATGGCCAAATAGATGTCCAATTTAAGATCAGACATAAAAGTGAACAACTCACTTTGTCACACACCACCCCACCATTGCCATTTTAGAATGAATTATCAACATAATAATTAACCTTCCAAATATTGGTTTCATAGTGAAAATATATTTTAAAATTATTTTTAAAACTTAGTATAAGATTTTAGTATAAAATTTTATTACAATATTAAATTTAATATTTTATTACAAGATTAAAATTAAACTATTATTAAATGCATATATTATAATTTTTTATTGCAATATAATAAATGTATTAATAAATTAAACATAACTAACCTTACAAATATTAGTTTCACAGTGAAAACATATTTTAAATTTATTTTTGGTAGATTTTGTGTGTTGCCTTCAAAAATTGATATGTTTAAAGTGAATTACATTTTTTTCCAATAAAAGTTTATAATAAAATTTTGTAATAATAATTTAATTTCAAAAGTTTTAATTTTTTTTTAAATAAAGGAGAATTATTAAAATTATATTTTTTAATCAAAAAAATAAAAATAATAGTTTGCATTTAATATTATAATAAGATCTTATAATACTAGACTGCAAATGTGTTGAGAAACAATGACATACAAAACATTGAATTATGAATAAAGGAAGAATATTTTTTTCATGATGTTAATTTTTTTTAATTTGGGTGACCACCAATTACATATTAGTCAGAATATTATTTTGTTTTATAAATATTTAAAATATTCAATTAGCATTCCATATTACTCTAAGATTATCTTTTTTGGGTATGAATATATCTATTCCCTTTAAAGTGGGAAGCTACTCATTTTATGCCCATTATATTAACTAAATGGTTATAATGTTTTGTTTCATGATGTGAAATTCCCCTTAAGGTGAGAAATCACTCATTCAATACCCACTCCATATAACTCAATGATTATATTATTTTGTTTCATAGTTTGAATTTCTCTTTTAATTTATGGATTCCCATTCCATACTACTCAAATATTTCATTCTCATAATAATAATTGTCTCCACTAAAACAACCTTAATCTAGAAATTAATACTTGATCATGCCTATTTTACCAATTTTATCCTTATTTAACTTGTATATTTAATGGACACCTATTTCACCAAGTTGACCTATCCTAAGCCTAAGAGAGGACCTATTTTATCTTGAACTATCATTTATTACACATAAAAATTTTATGACTTCATAAAAATCATTTATTCATTAGTATACATAAATATAGACAAATTATAACATGTTTCCTTAGGAGATAGAATCAAATGTATCACATCTTGTCCCACTTTAAAAAAACTACTTAATTATTAGTAAGGGATATGGAACTAATGACTTTTAGTTCTAGTTTTCATAGTATATTTGGATATTTATGATGTATTATTGGAAATCATATTTTTTATTTTCATAATTAGTTATCAAAATTAATGATTAAGAGAACTAAAGCAAACGTGTATACACATGCTACACTCTTGTTTACTTAGATAAAATGAATGCCAATAATTGCTTATGTTAAAATGTTGAGTTTTATTTGCATTATTTGTCCTTATAGTGTGTAATTCATGTTTACATTATTTTAGTTCATTACTTATCTTGATGTTTTTGATTAATCAGGGTATGTGAAGTCTATGTATTGACTATTTGTGTTTTCTTAAAATATCTCTAGAAACTAAACTATGCTATATTAACCTTAGATGCATCCTATCTTATATAAGTATTGGGTGTTTTTGGATATTGTAAAATTCATATACCCTTATGTCCCATTTTTTTTTACTAGTGGGGAAGAAAAAAAGGAATAGTAAAATCATATGAAACAATGAAAATAAAATAATTTTGTGACTTTAGAAATTTGGGTTTTGATTTGGAAAAAGTTTTAATAATTTTCAACATATTTTGAATGGGAATAATATTAGGTTTTTTTTATATTTGTATTTCAATTGGAAATTTTTGTAATGATGAAGAAGTTGCATGTGGAATCTATGCTATAAATTAGGGTAATGGACTATGAATTAACAGACATAGTATGCAAATCAG
>JARHVA010003210.1:985000-1032500 GCA_037957365.1 Torreya grandis | reverse complement strand
AATAATTATCAATATTGTAACAATAGTGGTTTTATGTTTATTTATAGATGTATTATGGATTATACCAATGATATAATGTACTTTACTCTTTTAATTATTCATTTTATCAGAAATAATCATAATTTATTTTGCTATAAATTGTTTGAAAACTAAATGGATCATATTATTAACCAATGGGTTGATATAATTTATACATTTATTACTTTAGATACATTTATTATCCAAACAGTAAATTTATAGATGATTATGGATGATTTTATAAGTAATCTATATGGACATTAAAAAAACTATGTATCTTTTATGTATCTCAATGGGGTCTTAACATTTTGGTATCAAATCAAAGGTTTAACACTCAGACCTAATGAGTCCAAAAACATAAAATGATTTTTCCTAATTTTAGTGAGGAGAATAGTGAAAATTAAATTGAGTAGTGAGGGGACTTCAAATGTGAACCTTCAAGCTAACCTTACTCAGCTAAAAAAGATACAAAACTTGATCAAACACTCATTGCATGAATGACATTAGAGATAGGATATCAACCCTAGAACGAGAATTTTATTGGTGAGAGCATGAAAATGAACAAAAATCTCTAGAAGAATAAATAGATAATTAGAAAGAGACTTAAAATCATGGGCATGTCGAATGTTAATAAGTAGCAATATCTCAAGTAGCTACAAAGTTTGTGCATGATATGTGAATGTAAACCACCCAATTTTTATGATACAATATTAGGTGATGGAGATGAAGCTTGGATTACTAAAATAAAATATATATTTTTAGATTCAAAATTATTTTGAGGTGACTAAGGTAGTTTGGGTATATTACTAACTAGCAAGTGAATCAATAACTGAGTAGAGTAATAAGAAACTTGAGATGAGCTTTGACACCACTACCACTACTTGGGACTAGTTTGTGACTCTTTTTAGATCATGATGGATATTAATATTTTAATTTGATAAAAAAAATAACAAATTTATAGAATCTAAATTAAGGGTATTTTTAATTAAATAAATATTATAATAAATTTACAAAACTCTTGAAGGATGTTCCACAATATCATAAAGATGAACATTTTGAGATCAAGAATTTCATCATGGGGTTAAAACCCCAAATAGGATGTGAAGTTGATGTGCATGGACTATCCTACATGAATGAAGTATTTGAAAAGGAAATTAATTAAGATCACAAGTTGAAATCACTTGTTGAGGTTAGAGACAAATTCAAAAATAATTTTGTAAGCTCAAAGACAAACTTTAAGTAAAAGAACTAAAAATAGGATGGAAATTCCATGAACTGATTTAATATCCAAAATTAAATATTTAGTAATGATTTAGGGAATAAGAAACTTGTAAGTTATTTTGGAAAGGATTTAAGGAAGATAATAAATCTAAGAGGAATGAACCACGTGGCATATGCTTTACATGTGGAAGGGACCATTATGTTATGGATTGTCCATGGTAGAAGATAGATGTTAGAAATAAGAATTTGTACACCTCTACATCATGGCAAGGAACCTTTTAGCATTATATTCATTATACAATTGACAAGTATTAGTTATAATTTCAAAGCTCTCCCATTGAAGTATGAGTTACTTTTCTTGATCATCCTATTCCCATTTTGATAGATACATGAGCCACTAAATGTTTTATCTCTCATAGAATGCTAAGTAAATTATCTAAGAAATCTGGTTTTTTGGAAAATGATTGGTCAATTTAATATGGGAATGAATCCAATATCAAGGTTTATATATGTCTTGTTGAAGCCAAGATAATGTTTTTAAAATTCACTATGATTTTTTATCTTTATGTAACACCACTGATCATATGATGTGGTCCTAAGAGTGAATTGGATATCTAAACACAAAGCCAAATTTGATTGTTTTTTTAATAAAATTTTGTATTTAGATGATTTGGGAAATCAAACTCAAATTCAAGGAAATTAGAGATAGTTGAAATTAAGGAAACTTTAAGCCATTCAATTGAAAAAGGCTCAGCTAAAGGGATATCAAGTGTTCCTAGTCAATATGGATTAGATTAGCGAAACTAAGTAACCCCTAATAACTTGATAATTCAAGGCATAATTATCCATCAATTCCTTTAGTGATGATAATAATATCACTTTCACATTACTAAATATTTACATTTTCATTGATCATTAATGGGAGTACTTAAGTGCGTAACGTGCACAAGAGTCCATTCTAATAGACTACTAGAAAAAATTTGTTAATGCACTAAAGGATGAATAATACCCTATTTGACACCTTGAATATGAATACATCAATTTCAAATAACTAAAACAACATAAAGATTAGTCTATGGAAGACTACACCAACATTTTCCATGACTTCTCTACATGCTTGTAAGAGAACTTGAATGAACAACATAGGGTGATAAAATAAATTAGTGGAATCTCACATTATATTTTCATTAAGATGGATTTTTTGACTTCTAACACATTGTGAGAAACATATCACAATGCCACCAATATCAAGGTTAACAAGTAGCAAAAACTTAAGTAGCTACAAAGCCTGTGCATGATATGAAGAAAGTGAACCACCCAAGTTTGATGATATGGTATTAAGTGAGGGAGATGAAGCTTGGATTTTTTAAATAGAGAAATATTTTGAGATTCAAAATAATTTTTAGGTGACTAAGGCCATTTAGGGAGATTACTAATTAATTAGTGAAGCAATAATTTACTGGACTAATAATAAACTTGAGATGATCCTTAACTCCACTACCACTACTTGGGAATAGTTTGTGACTCCTTTTAGAGAATGATGGCTATCCAAACACTAATTTGATAAAAATTTAACAAAATAATAGAATCTAAATTAATAATAATTTTCAATAAATGAATACTAGAAGTAATTTAAAAAAATATTGAAGTATATTAAGCGGTATCATAAAGATCAACATTTTGAGATTAAGAAGTTCATCATAGGATTAAAACCCAAAATCAGATGTGAAGTGGATGTGTATGGACAATACACCATGGACCAATTATTTGATAAGGAAATTAAGTATGAACATAATTTTAAATCACTTTCTGAGGCTAGATAAAATTCAAAAATAAGTTTGGAAGCCCAAAGATAACCTTCAAGAAAAAGAATTGGAAACATGATGGGAATTCTAAAAACTAATTTAATATATAGAATGCAAGATTCAATAATTATTTAAAAAATAGGAAACCTAGAAGTGGTTTTAGAGAAGGATTTAATGGACTTAATAAATCTAAGAGGAAAGGACCACCAGGAAGATACTTTACATGTGGAGGGGACCATTATGTTAAGGATTGTCCTCAATGGAATATAGATGGTAAAAATAAGAATTCATCCACCTCTACATCATAATAGGGAGCCTTTTAGTATCGTATTAATGAATAAGTTGACAACTATTGAGTAGAATTAAAAACCTCTCCCATTGAATTATTAGGTATTTTGTCTGAGCATCCTATTTCCATTTTGATAGATACATGAGCCCTTGAATTTTATCTCTCCTAGAATGTTAAGTAAATTATATATGAAAGATTGGTTTATGGAAAATGCTTGGTCAATTCAATATGAGAATGAATCCATGGTCAAGGTTGATAGATGTCTTATTGAGGTTGAGATAATGTTTCCAAAATTCATGGATTTTTTATCTTTATGTAGCACCACTATGATGATATTATATGATATGATCTTAGGAGTGAATTGGCTCTCTAAAGACAAATCCAAAGTTGATTATTTTCATAAGAAAGTTGAGTGTTTAGATGATTTGGTAAATCAAACCCAAATTCAAGGACATTATGGAGAGTTGAAATTAAGGAAAACTTCATCCATTCAATTGAAAAAGGAATAGTTATAAAGATGTCAAGTTTTCCTAGTCAATATGAATGAAATTAGTCAAACTAAGGGACCCTTGATAGAAAATTATCTTTTTCTACAAGAATTTTAGTACGTTTTTCTAGAAAAATTACTAGGTCTACCTCATAAGAGGGAATTTGAATAAACCATTGATATCATTATTAGATTGGAACCATAATCTAAGGCTTCCTATAAAATGAAAATAACTAAATTGGTTGAGTTGAAGTCCCAACTATGGTATATGCTAGCCAAAGGGTTGATTCAACCAAGTGTTTTACCATGGGATGCACCTATATTTTTGTTAAAAACAAGGATATAACCCTTTACTTACACATATATTATCAAATTCTAAATGAGACAATAATTAAGAAAAATTATCCTTTATCTCACATTGATGATATTTTTGATCAAACGTGTGGTTTAATATATTTTAAAATATTAGTCTTCATGTCAGGTACCATCAATTGAGAATTAGAGAGAAATGTATTACTAAAATAGATTTTAGGACTTGATATGGGTATTACAAGTTTATAGTGCTTCCTTTTATACTAATAAATGCATGTATAACATTCATAAACCTTATGAATAACATGTTCAAAGATTACCTTAATAAAATTGTGTTAGTCTTCCTTGAAAATAATCTAATATATTCTAAAATTTAATAAGATCATGTTGAGAATTTTAAGTTGGTCTTGAAATGGTTACAAAAGCATAAAATATATGGTAAATGTTATAAGTTTGGCTTATTTAAAATAAGTATATACTATTTGGGACATATTATCTCTGTAGAAAGAATTTGCATGGATCCAACTAATAGTAGACCCATTATGGAGTGGCCATCACCCAAAAATATGCTCAAAATGTATATTTTCATCATTTTAGAAGGATAATATAGTAATTTTGTACGAAATTAATCTAAGGTAGATAATGAAATCACATCTCTTTAATGCAAAGAGAAGCATTTTGTTTGTTTTGATAAGTGTGAAGAAGCCTTTTAGGTTCTAAAAATGAGACTTACTTTAACACAAATGTTGTGGATTCTAAATCCAAATGGTCATTTTGTAGTTATAATAGATGCCTTAGGAGATGGTTTAGGAGGATTTTTTATGTAGGATGGTATATTTTTAGCTTATGAATAAATAAACTTAAAATTTTATGAGGTAAATTATACTTCACATGACCTATAATTTGTGAACTAGGAATTTGGCTCAAGAGATGATGGTTAGTATGGTGTTCATTTCAAAATGGAAATAAAATGAAAGAAACACACTAACTAGCATAACATCTCTAGGCCTAGATAGTAAGGAGAGATTAGTTCAAAAACATGAATAAAACACAACTATAATGCAAAATAAACCCTCTTTTTCCTTCTTTAGATGCTCCAAAATTCTTGTTGTAGTGGCTTGCTCAGTTTATGCTCATAGAGTATTCATCAAAGGAGGATTGGCTATCTCCTCTTCTCCTTGGCACCTTTGGCTTATGGCTTGGCTTGTCTTTGAATTAATTTAGATTGATAACACTAGTTTATTAAAGATTTGTAATAAATTATGCATTATAACTTTGCACAAATTAAGCTTAGAAATGATGTCCATGACCTCTCTATTTATAAATTTTTGAGAATGTCTAGAATCAACCTAAACCATCCATCTCAAGATTGAGATGTGTGGCTAAAGATTAATCCAATTATGAAATTAAAATTTATAAATAGGCTCATAAATATTTAGGATAGAGGAGAAATTAAGAGGCATGGAGGAATTTGATGAGGCATGGGAGGCATGAATCCTAATATTTATAGAATTTATGGCCTAGGGATGTCTTCCCAAGAAATGAGGTCACATGATGATGTATATATTCCATATTCATTTCCAAAATAAATTATTCAATAAGTTTCCATGGAATTATTGATTGGGCTTTGATTTGGTTTAATTGTCTCTTAAGCATGATTAAGCACTTTGTGCACAAATTACTCAAATTGATTATAATGCCTTGTTATTGGTCCAAAATTTGACTACATTGGAATTGGAAGGAAATGTTAGATGTATTGGATCTAGTATCCCATTTACGATATTACCAATAAAAAATAATGAAGGCACATGTCTTGTGTAAGATATTTGATAGGAAAGATCAATTTAGAGCACCTAGGTGCAAAATTGGCATGTTGACCTGAAATGATCTAATCAAAGCTAGCTAGCCCATAAATTACATTGCCCCATTTAGGGATACCTTAGCTAAAATCATAACTTTAATATGTTATTTTCACATCATTTAATATGTTTTAGTGTTTTTAGGTGAAATTTGTGCATTTTGGGTGGAAATTGGCCAAAAACCTGATTGGAGGTTATTGGTGGCTAGATTTAGGTGTCTATAGTTTTCCCTTATTTGAAAAGTAATTAAAAGCTATAAGGATAGTAACATATTTTCAAATAATGAAAAGGTCCTATATGGCTACAATAACAATGATGATAAACTAACTGTATGATGCCTCCTCAAGGGAATGATTGGCATAAGTAGGTGGGAAAATGGTCCATTAAAAAAAGAAGCAAAACAAGGGGAATAAATAAAGGAAAGATGATGGCGTGAAAACCTAATGATATTGAAAAAGTAGTCAAAGTAATTGAGAATGAAAGTGGGATGGTGTACAATAGTTTTCCCAAAGGTGGTTATAAACATTGTACCCTGATAGTGGCAACATGGTATGATAACACAATGATTTTCTTAAAGGTAGTTATAATCATTGAGAAGATGGAGTTTCCCCTATTAGGACAGACAACCAAGAGAATAAAATTCCCCTATATGGGTAGAAAAATTAAAGTGGTGATAACATAATGATTTTCCCAAATGCAGTTAGAATCAATAAGAAATGCAAGTGGGACAGTGTGCAATGATTTACCCATAGGTAATTATAATCAATGGACCCTAATTATGGAAAACATGATAAACTTGGTTGAGGATGGTTATAAATTAACACAAAGGGTAATGATGAATTGGAACAACCTAATAGTATGGAGATGCTCATCTGAACTAATAAAGGTTGAAATTTTTTTATGTTTAATTACTCTATTTAGGATATGATTAGGATAGAATCTAGATGTTGGTGCCGAAGAGATGCCACAATTAATGAATAGAATTCTTGAATATTAGGTTTTTTAAGCACATGTCAATAGGCATCATGGTATACCATCATAACGACTTGGCCAAAATATGCATAAGGACTGACTCACATAATTCAATACTCAATAGAAAATAATGTACCAATGATAAAAACCATGATGATAATGTAAACATATGAATATGGATGGGTTCAAGTGTAAGTGTGGGAAAGGAATCACCCAATGAACACACATAAACTAAATCAAGGCTTCAGTGTTGAAAGCAAACAAACAGGTAGACAAACAAGTAGAAACAAATAAACAAACAATGCAATAAAAACCCTATGAACATTACCCCTAGAAAATAGGTGAAAACTTAATAATTGAAAAAAAAAATGGGGGAATAGAAGAAAAGGAAGGGGGTGGCTGAGCTATCTCCATAGACACTAGGCAAGTGGATGTTGCCTATATAGTTTCATTGATGTAACATCCAATAAAAAAACTTTAGGCCAAATGTAGTTCTCCTAGGGAATGGGAAGAATGTGATAACTAAGGAAATTAAATACAATTGATGTGATAGATGAATAGGAATGGTATTGAAAAATGGCAAGTGCATGAGAGAAAAAGCCCAAAAAGGATGGGGAAACTAAATGACAAGTGATTTGCTTGTAACTTAGTAAGGGTTCCCAGAATCCTTAAGGCAAAGAAGTTGTCAATGTTTTTATTATTTTTTAATGATTTTTCAAATGTTTTTGGAATTATTTTAGAGTATCTCAACTCAATCAAGAATGATGAGACACTAAATGGTTCAATCTCACAAAATAGTGAGAGCATTTAAACTAAGGTTGCTCACAAAATGGTAATATCTTTCAAACTTAGGTTTCTCATAAAATAATGAGAGCATTCAAACATAGGTTGCTTGTAAAATGATGAGAGTATGGTGAGAAGGGTAGCTGAGTAGACCTAAAAAAATAGTGAGTGCTACCTACATAGTCCCATAATAGGACCTCTAGTCACTATATTTCTATCCTATAATGGAGTAATTTGATTAGTGTAGCATTCAATTCAAACAAAATAGGCATAGTTGGTAAAAAGATAAAGTACAACATAGGAACTGGAAAGCTTGTACATCAAGGCTTCAAAAACAGATGTTACCCCTAATTTTCCCATAGGTAGTTATAATTTGGACATAAAAGCATGGGTCAATGGTACTAATTTTCCCAAAAGTGGTTATAATTAGTAACAAGATCGGTGATAAGAATGGAATAACAAATAAAGGATACAACTACCAAAACTTCTATCACACTGCTCCAAAATACAATCTCTATCTAAAGTACGTAAACTAACTCATGAAACTGATTAGATACCCTGATGTTGAAAATGCATAATGAATGGCAAAAACCAAGGTCAAATAGGCTAGGCTTTAGAACACACCGGGTTGATAGGTTAGAAGCAAAAATTGGATACGACTAAGAGGATGGATAACGATGATAATTTTACAAAGAAGAATAGTGATAAAATGGTATAATTGAAATGTTCCTTACAAACAATACACCTTAGTGCTCAAGCATAGTATCACTTGAGATGAATAGTATTCATCAGCTCCAGAAGTTCATCCTTGTCTAGTGTGGCAAGCCTGTATGCTCTTATTCCATAATATGCAGTAATGATGAAAGTCCCTATTTATTTTGGTTTAAATTTTCTTTTATGCTTCTTCTTAGTCATGGTATTCTTTTGGTTTTCTTTAAGAACAAGATCACGAATTTCAAATTTTCTATACTTAACATGCCAATTATAGTGGCCTTTGAGTTAGTTCTGACATGCTTAAAGATTATTGAGTACAACTATACATTTCTCATCAAGTAGGTCTAGCTCTTATAGGTGAGCTACTCTATAGTCATGATCATCCAAGACATGCTTGAAAGAGATTCACAGTGAAGGTAATTTGACCTTAATGGGAAGGATGGATTCAACACCATAAATAAGTGAGTATAGAGTGACTCCTCTGGGGGTATGATGATTGTTATGGTATGCCTAAAGCATAGGGAATATCTATAGGTACCAATCATGACTGGCATCCTTGAAATTTTTTTTGAGAATATTGACAATGGTTTTGTTCAATTCTATAACTTGGCCATTACCTTGAGGGTAATATGCTATATAAAAATGTTATGTGATGTCATATTCAATACATAGCTGGTCTACATCCTTATTCTTAAATGATCCTCCATTATCACATATAATGTCAGAGGGGATACCATAGCGGCAAATGAAATGGTTGAAGATGAATTTAGAAAATTGTTTTCTAATCACGTGAGGGGTATAGCTTCAACCCACTTAATGAAATAATCACTGGTGGTAAGGATATGTTTATGGCTATTATTTAAAGTGGGGTTGATCTTCTCAATGAGGTAAAGTCCCCATGTATAAAATGGCCATGTTGTCAACATTGGTTTTAGAGTTTTGGCTAGGCCATGAATCAAATTAGCATGTCACTGACATTTGTCACACTTATTTATATATGCAATGGAATCTACATCCATCATGGGCCAATAATAAGTAGTACACAAGATATTTCTAGATAGGACTTCCCCACTAAAATAATCTCCATAAACCCCTTCATGTACCTCTCTTAATGCTAGTGTAGACTCTACCAAAGTTAAATAATGAAGTAGAGTTCCATCAAAACTATGATGGTAAAGGGTGGATCCAGGTAGAGTATAATGAGTGGAATGATGAATGAAGGATTTGGTATATTTTTGAGATAGGTTAGGTGGTAGAAATTTATCATGAAGGTAGTTATAAAGGTCTAGGTATTGGATAGAATTAGAACAAATAATATCATAAATTATGACAATTGTTGAAGGTTCATGAGTTAGTGCTAAAAAATTCTAAATGAATAATTGATACTCTCTAGCTTTATCTATTTGTCAAATTAGAGATCCAATATTAGCTATGGCATATATAATTATATTACTAGCCCTTGGTATGTGCTCAAACTGAATGTTGGTAATTTATTGCTTAAGAGTGTTAACCATCGCTTTATATGAAACCAGCTTATCATCTTTGGTCTAAAAATGATCTGTGACCTAATTGATGATTAAATAAGAATCACCATAAACTTAGAGATGATATATCTTCCAATACACTACTATTCAAAGTCCTAAAATACGTGCTTCATGGTTGGCCATGTTGTTTGTAGAAGGAAAATTGATTCTAAATGATTTAGGGATTAGATCCTCCTATGGTGTAATAAACAATAGGCCTATCTATGATCAATATGTAGTAAATGAACCATCAAAATATAATTTTTAGGGATACTCCTAAAGGAGTGTGTCAATGATGGTCATTACGGATTCGTTAGGAAATTGAAACATGAGTGGTTATGTGTTAATGAGAGGTGATTCAACAAGTTGATCTATAAGAACTTGTCCTTTGATTGCATTTTGATTGACATAATCTATGCCAAAATCACTAAGAAACATGATCCATTTAGCCATTATACCTTACAAATATTATTTAGATAGTAGATACTTGAGTGGATCTACTTTTGAAATCACCATGGTCTTATTATTCAACATGTAATAGCATAGTTTTTGAGTTGTGAAGACCATGGCCCGACAAGCTTTTTAAATAGGTGCATAGTTATGTTCATATGTGACCAAGGTACAAATTAGGTAGTATATGGAATGATCTTTTCCATTGTCACCATGTTGAGACAAGAGTGCCCCTAGAGCATGGTTGGTAGCTGATAGGTATAATAAGAATGGCTTTCCTGGCATATGAGGTAATAAAAGAGGTGAATTAACAAGATAGTCTTTGAGTTGTTGAAAATATGTTTGGTAGTGATCATCATAGTGAAATGTAACTCCATTCTTTATAACATGTGTAATGGATGACACTTGTCTACTAACTAAGATATGAAGCATCAGATTGATTTAATCTTACCTTACAAACTACAAAGTTGATTTAAATTGATTGGTGGTGGCATCTCAGTTATAGCATGGATTTTAACCAGATCAACTTCAATACCTCTATGAGACACAATGAAGCTAAATAATTTAACTAAGGTTATGCCAAACACACATTTATTTATATTGAGTCTAACTTTGTATTCTCATAATCTTTCAAATATCTTATGCAACATTGTTAGATGGTCAACCTTGGTTTAGGATTTTCCTAATATGTCATCGACATAGTCTTCAATAATATTATGCATCATATCATGGAATATGACAATGATGGCCCTTTGATGTGTATCTCCAACATTCTTAAGGTCAAATGGAATTACCTGATAACAAAATATTCCCAATGGAGTGGTGAATACTATTTTATGTTGGTCTTTTTGGTGTTATTCTGATGTAGTTGCATCCTAGAAATCCATCCATAAGTAAAATCATTTCATAACTTATCATGGAGTTGATGATTATGTGAAGATATTGGTAATATAAAATAATCTTTATGATAAGATTTGTTGATGTCTCAAAAATTAGTATAGGTTCTAATCCTTTCAAGATTTTTACTAACAAGTACCACATTAGAGATCCATTTTGAGTAGTCAATGGATTAGATACATCCTACTTCTAAATTTTTTTCCAACTCTTTCTTTACCAATAAAATAATGAGAGGATGCATCTTAAATAGCTTTTATTTTACTAGTTTGACATTAGGATTAACCACAAGGTGGTGTAGAACCAAGGTGGGGTCCAAACATGACATGTCAAAATAGGCCCATGAAAAGATATCTAAAAATATTCTCAATAGATCTGTAAAGAATTTGTGTTCCTCCTTAGTGAGGGATGCACCTAATTTTATCCATATGGGTCTGATGGTTTCCCAATGTTTACCTCTACTATATATTCAACTAGAAGGGTCAAACCATCTTCTAAGATAGTAGGCAATGACTTGAACTATTGGACTATGCCAACGTCCTCATTTAGGACTTGCTCTTCAAATTATCCTAGGCATGATGAATCTAAGTCCCCTAATGGGAGATCTGGCAATGCCACAAAAATAATCAAACATTCTTGAATAATTTGGTCAAATACTTGTTGTTGTGAAAACTTGAACTTGGATCCATAGGCAAGTTCATTGTTGGTGGTCTCCTAGTCTAAATTTGAAGAATAATAAACATCCACATCTAATGGCACCTAAAATAGGATTTCACCAATAGACTGGGCTTTATCTTTACTTTTTACCTAGTCAAAAAGTGCCTCAAAGAGGTTTTCACTTTGGGACCTCAATGTTTTACTTATTTATTTTTGGTTAAGGGTGTTAAACCACTCTCCAAAATAGGCTATAGGATCTAACATAATTGAGAATCTTGACTTGTGATCTCCCAACAGAACATTATCTCTAAGGCCTAAGAAGTCACATAATGCCTCATCATTCTATAACTCATTAATCGATAGATTACATTCTTGTTAGTCCTAATATATCAGTTGGGGATAATATAATGACAATGGTTCGTGATGAATGACTAGGGTAAGGGAACAAATGGTATTATTATCAAACAATTTGGTTTCATCTAAGCCATCATAAGTGAGGCTATGATCAGAATCTACTTCATTTTTGGCATCATCATCACCAGTCGTTGGTGATGGAGCTTGAATAAGATATCTAGGGTCACCCCCAGGTGGTTTAAATCCAAGTCCATAATGTCTTTCATACTTAGTCATAAAAATTAGCTCGATGGCTCCTTGATAATTTGGTCTGAGGACTCTTCCTTTATAGCTTAGATGCTTCATGATTCTATTGGGGATAGGATACTTTTCAATTTTATAATAATCAGCTTGGTTGTCATTGTATAACCATGATTTGTCCCCTTCAAGAGGATTGGTTTCTAGGCCAAATGTTGGTACAAATGTGACAAGTCTTTTATTTCTAATGCATATGTGTGGTGAATTTAGGTTGCCCAAAGGTTTTTGGATTTTGATGAAGATTGGAAATATGAAATGTATCATGGGTCACATACTCTCCTAGTCCATTATCTTAAATGGTGAAATTATTAGAAACTTCAGGAGTTGGCATGTGGGAAAGGGAATCCAAGGTATTAAGATCTATATAATTATTCGATAAAGGATCAATAAGTATAACATTTCCTTTATCTTGATTAGAACTTTGATTCATACCATACTAATAATTATAGCTTTAAAATTTAGCTTCAATATGTTTACAGTGTTCATATGGGTGTAAATCTCCTAGAATATTCACTTCCATCCCTGAGTGGGAAAAATTGATACATTGGTACATCATTGATGGGACTATATGAATCTCATATAACCAAGGCCTACCTAGAAGCATATTATATTATAACTCATTATCAAGCACATGGCAAAGGGTATCATGGGTCAAAGGTTGAATGATAACTAGCAAACTAATGGTTCCTTGTGATTCTCTTTCTTGATTATCATAGGCTTTGATGGTTATCATTTCTAGTTGGAGATCTACCATTGTGCACCCAAGAAGTTTGATGAGCTTTAGAGACACTATGTTGAGGCTTGATCCATTGTATATAAGGACACATTTCACTTTATGTCACTTTATATAAACTTCTATGTACAATGGGTTATTATGGAGTGGGCCAAGGGAAGACATATCACTTTGGTTAAATGTGACTTATTGAGCTAGAGTTAGGTGTCCAACCAAAGATTGAAATTTATTATGGTATATGTCACTATCAATAGTGAATTGGGTTAACAATTCATTCAAGATACTCTTATGGATTAATTATTTCATTGTAAATATAAAATAGAAAATTGGGCTAGTGTCTTCTATAATTATTCCACAATATCAAACTTCTTGTTTTGGTTAGTATTGAATGGTTTATTTTGAGGCTGAATGGTCAATTGGATAATAGGTAAAGTGGTAGATAGTTGTGGGCTTTGAATATTAATATTTGACCTCCAAGTTGTGTTTACAAAATCAATATTAAACACTAGACCATTATTTTTAACAAATGTTAGGAATGGTGTAGGACCAGATAGGACAAGTCTTGATTACCAGTGCACTTGTATGTGGTCATGGGGCAAGGATGAGATGTTGATTTAAGGTCCAAAAGGGGAAGTCCTAGTTTTCTAGTTTCCCTATATGCACTTTTAGGTCAAAAAAGGATTATCCATGTAATTTGTCTGAATATTGTTGTTTAGTAATGGTCTAGGCTGATTAGTGCTTGGTCTAGGATTAATGGAGATGGTATTAACACTACCCCCTGTAATATGACCTACAACCCTATTGTAGTCATGTGCAACTACATGGTAGGTTTATTGGTTGTTACTATTCTAACCTTATTTTTGTCCATTATTCTATCATCGTGGGTTTTGCTATTGATTTTACTAATTCTATTAGTTTAACCTTTGATTTTGATATTGTTGATCTTGCTACTACACTAGTCATTGTTGTTGTTATTATTGCTAATTATTCTACTACTGTTAATTTTTATGTCAGGGAAAGGGGTTTTGATAAATATAAAGAGTTTTATTGGAAGTGGAAGCATCATTAGCTAATGTTATCTCCCCATTATACAACATATTCTCAATTAAATTCTCTATTTGGACACATCTTCATAGATTATACCCATTGACCCAATGATATTAACATAATTCATTTTCATGGTACCAATCAAGATAAGGAATGCCTTGCAGATAATGATTTGGCATAGGATAAATAATTAGATTACTGGTAGTAAGATTGAAAAAATAGACTTAATAGGTTCTTTTAGGTCACT
Source organism: Torreya grandis (assembly GCA_037957365.1). NCBI lineage: Eukaryota > Viridiplantae > Streptophyta > Pinopsida > Cupressales > Taxaceae > Torreya > Torreya grandis. The sequence continues at coordinate 1,017,838 of JARHVA010003210.1, read as the reverse complement.
AAAGACATGACATGTAGGCATGGTTCTCCTAGGATGAGGGGTTTATAATGGTAAAGGTTGTTGTATTTGTTGTGTAGGTCTTGGTTATTGTGATTGTGGAATTGGTTGGAGAGGTTTTTAGGTAGGAGTAAGCTAAAAAAGTGGTACATATGAAATTTTCACTCTTTCAACATGATGTGATTCAGTTACTCAATTTCCCACCACATTCCTATTGTGGTTAAATTGCTTCAATCTTTCTTGGTTATTAGCCTATGCTAGTTGTGATGCTTACGCTTGAATGGTATGTTAATGTTGTCCATTTCCCTAATTGGTACCTTGATTTCAATTAGTTTAATTAAGCTTGATGACTCCTTTATTGATGAGCTCCTATTCAATCAATAAACCTATATCAATGATCTCTTTAAAAGTATGTGCACATTGTAGTTCTAGATTATAAGTTTTCTCACTATGCAAATTTTTAGTAAAAACATTAGCTAATTATTTATCTAGTAAAATGTGGGTGAAATGGATTGTAAGGGTTGTCCATAACTGTAGATAACTTGCAAAAATCCCACCATCTTTTTTGTTTGCTTGTGTTAAATCCACTAATGAAATCTAATGTTCAAGATTATAGGAAAAGTGTTGTATAAACTTATCAAAAAAGATCATCAAAATCTGTTACTAAATTTTTGGAAAAATTTAAAAACCACTTCAAGGATTTTTTATCCAATCTCCTAGGAAACAACAACAAAACATATATGTCATTATATGCCATTGGTTGACATGTGACAAAGAACTCAGTTGAATAAGCCATAGGGTCACCTTTCCATTTGTATTTGTCAAATTTTGGTGGTTCATATCTGGAGGAAATGGTATCTAAAAATAATCCATGTTGAATCGATAAGAACACATATCATCTAACATAAACTTTTTAATCTATTTCCCAGCCCGAATGATATTAATTACGTCCTTGATATATTATAATTTTTGGGATAGGAAACTAGAAGGAACATTTGTTTGATAGAGAATATTAGTTTGGGTAGATGGTTGGGAGGTCAGAAGTGGGACACTTTGAATAGGGTATGATGAAGATATTTATATGGGTATATTGGTTTAGTTGGGAAATGGACCTTGAATATGCATATGTGGATTAGGATGTACTTAAAATTGCACATTTGGTTGTGTAATATTTTGGATTAGGTAGGCAATAAAGGTTTAACTTGGACGATTTTGTGGTCAAGATGGAGGGATATAACTTTATTGTTCCTATTGTGGTTAAAAAGGGACATGCTACTGACTAATCAAACCTTGATGTTGAGTGAGAACTTGTGGACCAAGACCCTAACTCTAAATTTGTGGCACATTTTGAACCAACGACTATCTAGTAGGTACTTGAGAAACATGGGAGCCTCCTTATTACACAAATCCCTATGGGAAAGTGAAAGTAGATTGAAAATTTAGTATCTATTGCTGACTAATATTTTCACATTGTTTACTAGTCATCATTTGGTTTTGGATTGGTACACTAGTATATGACTGGAAAGGTATGTTTGCCATTACTTTGTGAGGTGGAACATAAGTTACCCCTAATTGAGGTGGTAATGTATTTGTCCTCTATTACATTGGTATACTAGATTATGTTTTTTTCTATGTAATGCTACTCATTACTTATTGAGGAGGAGTAGGATTCATCACATTATGTCATTGAGGCATGACATTGGTCATTTTTTGACTACCTAATCCCATATGTTGTACACTTGACGAAGTAGCTAGTTGAGGTTAGGATTTAGAAACTTCTACTCCCTGGTATGATGATCCACTCATGGTATTAACTATAGGCACATGTTTTTGGGTTATTTTTTGTGCATTAGTACCACTTTGATTGATATTGGACATTGTTTTCACATTGTCAAATGTATTTTGCTCATTATTTTGTGTAGAAGTAAAAGACACTTCTATAATAATGGGCATATGCAACAAGTTGTATATCAAAGTGTTTTACATGAATAGGTCTAAAATCTAATTCTCTTAACCATTTAACTCTATCAAAACTCCCATTACATGAATTAGGGAAATAAGAGGCTTGCTCACCATGTTCATCTAATTTAAATTATGTTCTAGATTTAGGTAGGTTTGATATGCTATCTATATTTGGTTAAAGTGGTCTTCAATGATGTTTTTACCTCAATTAGGTATATTAAGGTCATGATATGTTGTTTGGAATAGAGTGATAGGATTTTTAGAAGAAGCTTGTTGATAATAAATTATATTGTGGGTCACTCTTACAAGGAATTTGAGGACTTTGACTCAAGAGAGGATGGTTAGTATGGTGTTAGTTTGAAAATAAAAACAAAATGAAAGAAACACACTAACTAACATAACATCTCTAGGCCTAGACATTATGGAGACCTTAGTTAACAAAGATGAATAAAACACATAAGTAGAAGTCAAAAGAAACCCTATTTTACCTTCTTTGAATGCTCCAAAATGCTTGTTGTAGTGGCTTGCTTGGTTTGTGCTCATGAAGTCTTCATCAAAGGAGGCTTGGTTATCTCCTCTTTTCATTGGCACCTTTGGCTCATGGCTTGGATTGGCTTGGAATCAATTTGGCATGATAACACTAGTTTCCTAAAGCTTCGTAATCAATTATGCATTATAACTTTATACAAATTAAGCTTAAAAATGAAATTCATTACCTCTCTATTTATAGATTTTTTAGAATGTCTGGAATCAACCTGAACCATCCATCTCAGGATTGAGATGTGTGGCTAAGAATCCCTTTATCTAATTAAAATTGATAAATAGGCTCATCAATATTTGGGATATAGGAACAATTAAGAGGCATGGAGGGCTTTGATGAGGCATGGGAGGCATGAATCTTGATATTTATGGCATTTATGGCCTAGGGATGTCTTCCCAAGAAATTAGGTCACTTGATGATGTAGATATTTCATATTAATTTCCAAAACAAATTATTCAACAAGTTTCCATGGAGTTATTTATTAGGCCTTGATTTGGTTTAATTAACTCTTAAGCATGATTAAGCACTTTGTGTAAAAATTACTCAAATTGATCAAAATGCCTTGTTATAGGTCTAAAATTTGATTGGAGTGGAATTATAAGGTTATTTCAAATGTGTTGGATCAATTATCCCATTTAGGATGTTACCAATAACAAATAACGAAGGCACATGTATTGTGCAAGAGATTTGATAGGAAATATCAATCTAGAACACCTAGGTACAAAATTGGCATTTTGAATCAAAATGATTTGATCAATATTAGGTGGCCCATAAATTTTATTGCCACATTTAAGGATACCCTATCCACAATTAACACTTGTATATGTTAGTTTCATATCATTTAGCATGTTTTAGTGTTTTTAGGCCAAATTGTGTATTGTAGGTGGAAATTGGCCAAAAGATTGATTGGAGGTTATTGGTGGATAGATTTAGGTGTCTATAGAATTAATTTATATAGTACATGTTTTTCTAGTTTGGAGGCATTATTTTCTAGGAAAGCCTTTTGATATTAAAACTAATAATTTAGGATTTAAGTATATATTTACTCTTATGAAAGATGGTGGTTAGAATTTTTATCAAAATATGATTTTGAAATTAATTTCATTAAGGGAAAAGAAAATAGAGTTTCATATGCCTTAGTTTTAGAAGGTACATTGTAGAATTAGCCACTATAAGGAGTAATTTTTTAGATTATGTAGTAAAATTGTCACCTAGAGATGAATTCTATGAGTAAGTAAATAAAGCATTATCTGAGAATTATCAGGATCATAGATACAAAGGATTTTAATTTAATAATCATGGGATTTCGAGATATAATGTGTTGATGCCTATAAATGTATTTTAGGGGTTCTTAGTGTTTAAAAACAATTCTCATTTTAGAATCTTAGGAATTCAGACCATTACTAGTAGGTTGTGGCAAGTTGATGTCACCTATGGTGAAATAATGATAGAGTGATGTATGAATGTTTCAAAAAATTAATAATAATTTATGGTTGGGAACCATCATGGTCCAATTCCTTATAAGTTATAAGTATGTTTCCAATGCTAGTGAATTATGATCAAAACTACAGATTAATCTAACTGGATATTTATAATGAAATCTAAGCTACATTGATTTGGTTAAAAAAGAAGTAGAAGGGAAGGGTAAGTTAGAAATAGAATGCATGATTTATAATCATTGACTCAAATATCATGAAAAAGTTTCAATTATAATTGAACCTACATTTAACAAATATATGATGCAAAATAGCATAAGCTCAGATTTCACCACATACAAGGAAATTTTTTATGGATAATATGGAATTATACAAGTAAGAACTAGATTTCACTTTAAATAAATGTTACTGAACTCAAATATCATAAGCACATTTGAATATAGAACAAATGAAATAAATCAAGATCAAGATCCTTCAACTAATCTAGCACAAGCACAAATTAGCAACCATGTATCACAAATGCAAACCCAAAATTTTTAAAACCAGTTGAATTAAAGATTAGAACTAATAATTGAGAGAAATATAGATTAACAATTTACACATCAAATTTTGACAATCTTTGCATAATTCCTTGATTATATTAATTACTCTAAGTATACAAATTTTGTTCAAAAATATCTCTCTTTAAAATATGGTAAAACAATCTTTTATTGAAAGATAAGGCAATATATCAGTCAGTTATAAGATACAAAATGTACAAAAGATAAGGATGCTATCTTTATTCATAAATTTATAGAATACATTTGCTTTTTAAGAATAAAATAACATAGAGGAAAATGTGCTAATAGAATAACATATGACTTTACAAAATAATATTCCTATTTCAAATATTACAATGTTTTACAAAAAGGAATATTAACTAATTGCTGGGCCCATTGATAAAGGGTCTATGTTTTAATCTTGTAAAAGTTTCATAAATTTCTGATGATATTCTTTGATAAGCTCCAAATCCATATCTAGCTTCATGAGGTAGGCATCTTCTTGGTCAACTACATCCTCAAATTATCAATCATCCCTTGCCATAACTTATACAATATTTTCTTCAATAATGAAGATCATGCCCAAAATTTTAATATTATCACTACCTAATTTACCCTAGCTTTTGCACTTTACTTCTTGTATCACTAGAGTTACCCTATGATTATACTCTACACCTTTAATGATTCCAAAGGTTGTAGTCTTTTCAATATTTTCCAACATGGTGCCAAGGAGTTGCTTAATTTTGGAAATCATCTCTTCATCATCCCTAAGGATTCTATCTAAGCTTATTGGCCAAGCACTTAAGCTCTAGATTTTATCTACCGTTGTCCCTAGTATAGCATTTATGTGGGCTAGGCTAATGGTTTTGAACTTAAGAATCTTATTCCTAAGAAATATGTTGATAAGATCTATTTATTTTGGTCTCTACATCCTACCACTCTATTACCATTCCTTTATCCACCTCACTTTGTTAGCTCAATGTATCTTGTTTCAGCTTTATTTATTTTAATGCATCAAACATATCAGAAAAGGATAATTCAAACATGTTTATTATAGCCTCAAAGACTGATAAAATGACCTAGGTCTCTATGTTCTCCCTTTCCTTCTCTAAATTGTGAATCTTTTGTTTCATACCCCTAACTCCAACTCTGACTTGGGCTAAGTGAGCCTCAAATAGGCTTTCAATATCTTCTTCATGTATGGTTAGTTCATCAGGATGCAACCCTCCAAGTAGAGTTAAACCTCTAAAGGGTTCAATTTTATGGAATGTGAACTTAGTTCCCACCACTTATTTTTTGTCTATGACTCTCTTCAATCCATCTATCTCTAGATTGAACTACATAGTGGTGGATGACTATGTATTTTAGAGGTTTTGGGAAATTTACACTAGTGGTGCTTGATGCTCTTAGATCATCCATCTTCTTTCCATCTGATGTTGTAATGGTCACTATTATTATTTCCTCTTGTTATTTCATCAAATACCTTATCCATGGCTTTATTTATTCATGTAAATCAAAATTTATGGATTGGTTCAGATCCCATGAATGAGAATAGGAAGGGATCTTATGTATCTTTCCATAAAGGAACCAACCATGGATGATTGGTCCATGAATGGGTAAATACTCATTAAACAAGTTGATATAACTTATGGGATGAGTGAGAGTCAACTTTGGACTTTTCTATCTCGTAGGGACAATTTCTAATTCTACTTTTCTCTTCTTTGATTATGCTACTAAGACTATGTCTAGGGTAACTTGCTTCCCCTTATCTCCCTCAGCTTCCTTTGCCTAAACTTGAGATTTTTCTACTTGTGCTTCTTCTTACTTAGAACCATATGCTTAAACAAGTACCTTGAGGGAATCCTCTACTATTTCATCAAGCTCAAGCCCAATCATATCCAAGTTTTCAATAGGGGAAACTAGTCTTTGAGGGATAACTGAGGATGAAATTCCCTCACTAGGTCTCTCCTCTAACTTATCCTTTATGATACCTTGTATAATTTGTGTTGGGTGATATGGTACTTACATTTGGGATTATTTTTGAGGTTACATGGAAGGTCTAGGTAGTAAATGATATTAAAAAATATTTATTTACCATATCTCCCCTAGTGGGTTGTCATCACTAATCAATCTATGCACAAGCTTGAGTTTGGTTTTATAAAATCTAGCCAGTACTTCTTTAAAATTATAGGCTTTGATGTGGAGGGTGTCATAAGGACCTAACTAATGCTCATAGACTCACTTGGGTAGTTATTTTTTCTTTATATGTGGGCCTAGTACATTCTTGGGATTCCATTACCTAAGGTCATCTTATTGAAAGACAAATGACTTCCTATGCCTAGACATAATGTCCACCTGCTTCCACTCCTAAAAAAATATTCCTCCAATTATGAAAGGAAAAGGGTGGAAGAGGCCCTTAATTTTATCCTTTTAGACTTCATCAACACCATTAAGGATTTCGGATGCAATTTATTGTTCTACTAGCTTATTAGGAACATAAATGGGTAACCTGTAGGGCTGGGTCAGAATTCCCTCAATTATAATTACAATGCAATCTAGGTAAAAATAGATATTTGTCATTATCTCCACATATTTTTTAGTCAAATGTCTAACCCTATGCATGAGATAACCTATAATGGCTTCTAACAAAGTAGGATAGACATAGTCATATATGAATTACATGTGGTGTCTATACTTAAAGAGGTGCAATTTTGAGTAGCGGTGGGAGATGGTGGGTCTACCCTCAGGAGACCAATTTTTTATGTTGGTGACCTTGGTGGAAGCTAGCAAGGTGTATAACAAATAATACAACATGAAAAATTATTTTCTTGTCTTCCTCTTTATTGTAGTAAATTATTTCCCTAGGTGGATACTAATCATATCCCTAATTAGAAGAATGAGCTCTTTCTCTACCATAAATTAGACATAAGACACCCATATTTTATTGATATATGTAGTTGTATGGGATCCAAATATTCTATTTAATAGGGTCATAATTAACCTAATTCCCTCTTTAAACTAAATAATTAGGATTATTCCCTCAAAATCCTAGAATACATTATTCCCTTGGAGCAACCACGACCTGAGGATAGTATCTAAGTCATTTTTATTAGTCCATTCATTTATTATGGGCAGGTATATATGGGGTTTTGGGAGATTATAATATCTCTCAAATCCTAATGGGGAAATGTAAGTGACTTTCCTATATTTTCCCTCATGGATAATCTAATCATTATCTATTCTATAATCTACAACAATGGGGGATAGGATATCAATCCAATGGAGTACCTTTGGTTTGGTAGTAGCATGATGGAGACTAATCATTTAAACTAAAACTAGGTCATAGTACCTCCTGTTAATAGTGAAGATCCTCTATAATTCCATGGCAATTATTTTCATCTCTTCTATGATCTAGAAGAGCTTAAACCAATTTTTATTGCCATTATTCAAGGCTACAGTGTCAAGTTGTCTCTCAATTGTTATTTGTAAGCTTTCATGGCTTCTACACTTGTAAATTGTTCACAAATAGATTGATAATGGTCTCTAGTTAGCTATTTCATGCTCAAAACACAATTGAACTTCTTACAAATTCACTATAATCAATCTAAGTTTACTTAGGGTCATTTATGGAAGTTTAGGGTTTTGAAGCTTTAATGGTGGTAGCTCATTTCGATTTCAGCTCATACATCCTTCATATTTGATTTTGAACATTACCTTTATATTTTTTCATTTTAGTCACACAAGATCCCTTCTTTTATCATTTTCTTCTTACGTGGGACTTATGTAGCATCATTATAGAATATTTTGTAGAATTTTTCATATATGCCTTCAAAGGACTAGTTATTGGCATTTTAAAAATGCCTTTCATTTCACTTCATTAGATCAAGATTAGATGATCAATGTGGGCTATTGATTGTAATCCAGGCCCTAGCCTATCATTGGTCATTTTTGGTATTGAGCCTCATGTTTATGCCACTTGGCACCTCTATGGGCCTTCTGAGATCTAGCATCTTTGTCAGTCACATACTAAATGCATGTTTTCCATGCAACAAACTCGTAGGCTCTTGGAGCTCTATTGAAAAGTCATTGGTACCTTCACATTATTGGATCATCCTTTCATGATGAAGCATGAGCTGTAGGATATACAAATATGCACAAGATTTAATAAGTACATTAGTGTGATAGGTACTTAGGATTAAATATCTTAGTCTAAGGTTTATTTCATGTTTATCAAATAGGAAGTAAACTTTATTCTAAAATGTTTATGCTTAATTATTTTGAGATTCATATAAATGAGACCATGGCTAAATAATTTAAGCCAAATTTTAAATTGTGTTTAATAGACACAATGCATAATTTGGGATAAAATATTTATGTTAACCTCATAGAGCATACCCAGATATGTGAAAGGGATATTAGGATTAAAATTCTAAGTTTTGGACATACAACTTTATTATATTAATAAATATAATAAAATCTTTGGTTAGAAGGATTTGGGCTGAAATTTATGTCACAAAGACCCTTTTAAATTAATACTTAGTATAAGTCTCTAGTCTAAGGTTCATGAAATTCAAACACATGTAATGGGGACCTTAGGATATAGACTTAAACTAAATTCCTTTTTGCATATACTTAGACTATGGGGTCACTTCAATATTTTTAGTTCAAAGATTTTAAGCATTTGAACATCCTCCAAAGGCTTCTAGTCATCTTCAAAGTAATTTATATGAATTTTAAAAATGTTTTGTTGTTTTTATTAGTCTTGAAAAAAATAATTCATTAGTTTAAATTTGATAGTCCTATGGATGTCAAATAAGTCCTTGTAGACATGAAATGTCAATCGCATGAAACTTAATTTTAAGTTTGTGAAGTTCTTGGCTATGATGGGCTTAATGTTCACAATCATGAAAACATCAGATACATCCTCACAGACATCAAATCATGGTCATGTAAATTTCAATTTTAGGCTCATCAAACTCCTGTGTTCTAATATAAGAGTGATACTTAGTGTTTATATGGGGCTTCCTAGGATATCAAACTTAATACACTTCATCTAATTGAAAATCATGACAAGGTGAGAGCCATATGATTATGATTCAAGAGCTCACTCATGATTGGTCCCTTATAACATATAAAACCCTTTACTTTTAATATTTTAGTGTGGGAGTGACACATGGTAACTCCATGGGCCTTTTGAGGCTTTGAATTTTTAATGGTGTCCTCACTCTATCTAATCTTCGATTCATGGTGAAGTGATAACTATTGATCATGATCTGAAAGATCAATCATGATTTGTCAAAGGACTAATGTTTGGATTCTATCATAATTTCCTCATGCCATCTAATTAAAAGGCCATGTGGAAGCATGGATCATTGGGTCCTTTAAAATGTATGATATTTAAGTGAGACTTAAGATGAAATAATACTTAAGATAAAGAATTTTGGCTCAATTTTCATTTGTATTAATAAATATGAATGGGGCCTTAACATATATACCTAAACTAAGTATGAAATAACAAAAGAAACCATGAATTAAACATTAAAATATCTTATAAACATGAATATTAGGCTTGAGAGATAAAATGATAGGATAAATTATTAAGACTAAGGTCTCATTCATGTTAATAAACATGATTGAGGCCTTAGGGTTAAGGCTTTAGGCTAAAGCTATGTCAAAGAGGATCGTGCTATAAAAGTTAATCTACTAGGAAAATTAAAAAGGACACTTAGCATAAAATTGGACCACATTAGATCATCTTAGAGATATAGGAAACATAAAGGGGAAAAAATAAAGAGGGACCAAGTAATATGCTTTTTAGGATAAGGTTTGGTTGTGTCAAAAAACATAACCAAGACTTAACATAAAAAATATGACTTAAATCCAAAACAAGTTTAAAGTATTTCTACCAATTTTCTCCCACCAAATTTGATTTCAAACTTGAACCAAGGGTTTATGTCAGCATTTTAGAACATGAATATACTAGCAGAGGCTCCATGAAACCTATAACTCAAAGACATGAAGACCAATTATTAACAATGTTAGGCAAGTTTAAAGCAAAACATAACTCAGTAAGCTAATATTATCAAAAGTGAATGATCTTCAAATTCTAATAATGTTCAAAATAGACCATTATTTTAGGGCTAAGATTCAAAATATCTCAAGGGTCCCAATTTTTTTTAAAAAGGGGGTATGTTTACCTCAACATAATGGTAAAATTTATGTTCCTAACAATGAAAATTTTAGAAATATTGTGCTAAAATAATTTCATAATGCTCAATATTTAGGACATCCTAGAATGACTAATCTATTATCAAAATTAAGACCATTGTATTTATAGAAGGGAATCAAACATGATGTTGTAGACTTTGTCTATATGCTTAGAATGTCAATGATTTAAGGTTGAACATGTGCATCTTGTTGGATTTTTGTTCCCATATTCCATACCATAATGGAAATGGCAAGTTATTATCATGGACTTTGTCCAAGGATTGTGTTGATGCATGTATTATGCTCCCTATGTCATTAGGGAATAAGGGTAAAGTGAAAAACTCAATTTTAAGTCCTATTATTACTTGGGGCTTGACTTGTTTATAAAAATATTGCTACTAATAACACAAATAGAAGAGATAGGGTCACCACTTTGAAAGTATACAATCAAACCCTAGTATAGGGAAAATAGATGTTTATGTAGTGACACTTTTATTACTAATCTTTATGATTTATCTTAATATTTATGAATTACTACCCAAAATACAAACAAACAATGGGTATTGATAGCATGATCTAAACTAAGGTGATCTATGGGTAGATCCATGAGTGAGTAGGGTAAGTTAGAAAGGAGATTATGCTTGAGATGACTAAAGATACCAATTCTACTAAATTTTGAGGTGAAATACATGAAACCAACACCTACCATCACTAGAATAGTGATCAAATCTAAATAAATGTTGTTAAAGATTTTGAGGAAGGAAAATGCATATGTCTAACATCATACATTGCACAAGATAACTCACTCACAGTAAATGACATAAGCACATCTAGTAGAAAATGAGATGAAAATAGAGAAAGTACACTAATAGATTAGCCTCATAACATTAAGCTCAAGCTAATAGATGCATGCATAAAATTTAATTGCCAAATCACTTTTATAGAAAGAAATAATCAAACATCTAAAAACATGAGGAATAATAACTATATAAATAAACATTTAAGCACTACAGACAAACTTTTGAATTCTTTGGCTTTCTTATATTAATTCTTGCAAATAACTATTTTTTATTACAAATGAGTGGAAAACCCTAATTATATGATTTAAAATTCCTAAAATAAGTTAGAGTGGGCCCATAAAAGGCACCCAATATACAATCAAGTGGCCTAAAATTTCATACATAATGTAATATCTTGAATTTAAATTTAAAAAACATGTTGGATTATTCCTAAGATCCCTAAGGCTATTTTTGTTCTTATTTTTGTTGTTATGCTTGCTTATTATACTTATTTTTTTATTCTTATTTTTTCCATACCTTTGCATAGGCCTGGTAATATTGGTCAATTTGAGAAAAGTCTGGGATCATGGGCCTAAACAAATCAGGTATATCTTGGATTAACCTATGCTTTGTGAGTATGGGCCTCAATGCTTCCTCAATTACCTTTGCTTTCTACCACCTCTAATTGAAAAATACCCTAATGTCTATAACTTAGACAACCATCTTGTCATTGGCTACATCCTAATGGAATTTTTTAATGAATACCTTCATCTATGTCCTAAGATCTTGATCATCCATGAAAGAGCCATTAGACTTGGTCACTCTAGTGATCAAGGCATCTTTTAGTAAGTGGGCTATCTTAAATTGAATTTTATCAAAGGATGCATTTGCATCCTTGAGCTGATCTAACTGTGTCTTCAAAATACTCCTCCTATTTATGAGATGGTCTATGTAAGAACAATGTCTTCAAGAAGCAAGACTTTCAAGTTAGGAAACCTTTTACTTATGATCACTCACAAGGTTTGTTAACTTGGTGTCATAGAGGGAAAGACTTTGGTCAAGTTTAATGACCCCTTTGTATTTATTCATCCAATCCTCCTAACTTTTATTCATAACCTTATACAAGTTAAATACATTGATCACAACACTAATTATTGAAATTAGAGTGATGTTTGGCACTATTGGTAGTACTTGTTCCTTTAGCCTCTTCAACTCTTATTTCATCTCATTCATAAAGGTAATATAAGTTTCTACTTGTGATTGTACTATACTTATAGGTTCCTCTACATACTCTTTTACCTATATAAGGTGGCATTTCCTCTTCTTATTTAGAGTGAAGAGTGGCTCTTCACTCTCGTATATCGCAGTTGAGTTTGATTATGGATGCTCCACTTGTCTCCTCACTACTCTCTTCATGGTGCCAGTGGTGGGTTTAAATCTCATATAAATTTGGGTTAGAGCTTGGCTTGCCTAAGGCCTTCCTTACCTTATTATTTACATCATGTTCCTCACCTAATCTAGGGTGTCTATAGTTACTGGTTGTGTGGGAGGAGGTTGCAATGGGAGTGTTTGGGAATAGGAAGAAGCTAGTGTTATAGTTGGGATATATAAATTGGTTGGGTCTAATTGATCAAGTTGATCAAACAAAGACTTAATAGGGCCCATTTTGAGAATAAATGAGGGTATAATTGAAAGCCTAATAATTTTGGCTATTGTGATGAGGTGAAGTGGTTTTTATTAGGTGAATGATTTTAAAATGGGTTTTAGTGGCCTGGTAGGTAAAGGGGAGCCAAGGGTAAGTGATGCACTTGTAGTGTCTACCTAGGAAGGAATAAACCCCATATCCTAGCTAGAACTAGTGATTTTGGAGCTTGATAGAGGTGGAAATTTATTAGTGGTATGGGAGATGAATTAGGGAATGGTGCCTCCAAAGAAAATAATGGTGGGAGATGTGAACATGGGAGTGTGAGCAGTAGTAGTAGGAGTAGTTGTAAATGTACCAATGACTAGGAAAGAAGACAACTTTGGATTAATTATAGATTAATATTGTGAAGTTGATAGAGGGGACACTATAATTGTTATTTTATTCCTAGGGGAACTTTTCCTTGTATAAAATTTTTCAACAGTCTTCCTAGCTAGCACTTATAGTAACTCCATCGAGACCTAAATTCCTTGCTATCCTTCCTTAAGATTAATGACATTGGGATCTGATTGGCCCAAGTTTTTATCAGTAGCTTCATTGATAGATATAGAGACTATTTTAAGCCCTTGTGAAAGGCTAGGCTAGCTACTTGACTCTTCTTGTTCAGATCTCAGAGGTATGTCTTATCCACTTAGAGTGGCCTAAAGTGGAGGAATGTAAGGCATATTTATGATAATAAGAAAATTATCCTCTTCTTCCTCCTCTTCTTTCTCCTCATATTCTACATTTATCATGCTCCCATGAGTTTGGGGAGTTGAGGCTTTACTATGTCATCCTTCTTCCTTTATTAGTTAAACCTATTTTCAAGTATTATATTCTTTCTTGTAGAATTTCCTAAAATTACCTCATCATTCATTAAATCTAGGTATATCTATTTGTGCACCTCATATTGGTTATTATATTCCATAGTTACATCCATTTCAAACTATAAGAGGTGCTTAGAAATGACTTGGTTTGGATCCCACATCCTAAAGTCATCATTGGGAAATAGGTAAGAGTCTGTATGCCTTACAACTAATATAACATCCTACCATTTCATTATCTTGGTTCTCCCCAGCTTATAAGGAGCCTTATGTGGGTTATATTTTTCTTCCTCTTGAAGACACTATAAATTATATGGAGGATTTGATAAGCCATCTCCTCCTCTACAAACTTCATTGACACATATCTTGGTAGCTTGAGTAGATCTACCATTATTCCTTCTATCTTGATAATTTTATAGTAAGGGTAGATCCAAAATTTTCCCATGTCTCTCAAAGTAATTTTGACTTCTAGAGGAACCCTTGGAATCTCACACTCAATGATAAAATTGTATATAGGGGGTGGAAATATTTTACAATTATCTTGATGTGGCGCCTAAAGTGGTGAATATGTATTATAAAATATGTTTGGGGCATAACTTCATCTCACTCAAGAGTCCACATGTTTGGTACTAATTATGTAGTCAAACATATATAATCCAATAAATAGCTCATCATGTTAAATGGAAACTCATTCTAGAATGTATCACGCATATCTAAAATCAAGTTATTACTAATTATATCACCAAGTGAGTGGATCTGATGGTCTTCTAGAATTATTTGCAATAGTGGGATAGCTTTTATATCTACATAACCAATATGTATGTTGTTGAATATTCTATTTAATAGGGAAAGGCCATTACTGACTCCCTATATAAATTGGGAAATGGGTATATTCCCTTCATCATCCATGAAGACTCCAGTTGGGTTTGTTTCCCATAAAACTAAGACTATCTCTAGCCTATGTACCTCATACTAATTATCAATAATGCTTTGGTTGCAATCTAGCTATAGTAGGGGTAGGTTATAATATTTTTAAAAACTCAACCCTATAATGAAGGCAATGGGGTTCCCTTGGTTCATTTTCTTGACTAATCCATCTTTACATCTTGACCTCCCAATGATACCATAGACAAGGTTAGTACATGGTATGACCTCTAGTTTTGTTGTGGCCTTGTGAAGGCCAATAACTTGGATTGCAAGGGTATCTAAAGAAATATAAATAATGTGGGGAATTGTTTTTGATTCATTAATATCCCTAGATCCCTTAACATTTTAATAGACAATTATATAATGTATGTACCCTAAGTTTATGGATTCGAGGATGAACTCTATGTCCTTGAACATGACTGAATTACCATATTGGAATAAAAAATCATGACTTCCAAATGTAATTATCTTACTTAGGGTAGAAGTCATTACCTATGACATTTTTTTATTATTTGGTTAATAAATTGATGTCCTCTAATACCTATCTATAAATTTTTATATTTTACAATGGTGGCTTGGGTCTAAATTGTCTCGATCTTGGTTAAATTGAGAACATAGACAATAGAGAGAGCAAATGCAAATGTATGTAGAAATAGTTGATTTGGGTATATTATTTTATATTTATTTGCTTAACTCAAGGTTTGATGGTGATTTTAGTTTATGCCAAATTAATGTTGAGCTTGTCACTTTTGCACTCAAAACACCCAAACTATTTCTTTTGGCATTTAATTTATTTTAGAATTTAAATTTAGAACTGATTTGATTTTTATTCACCAAAAATTTTATCTTTGAAGCTAAATTTTTCCTCCTTTTAACATGTTTCATGCCACCTCAAACCTAGCTAGGCATTCATAGGGCTTAAAGATGACTAGGTTTCTTAATCAGCTCAAATCTAGACTCATGACACTTTTTGATTGCTCTAAGCCCCTTTAACTATATCCTAATTTAATGAGTCATTATATTATGCCATGTATCATCTCTATATTTGTATCTTGTTTTTAGATAAGGCCCTCTAGTATTGGTTGGTTATAGAACTACCATGTGTCATTCTCATAGAAAATCAGAGTTTCTTCTTTTCTAGGTGGCTCTCTCATTGATGATCATGGATTTGTCTTCACAAGTGTCACCTTCAAAAGGGTTGTAGGTAACTATCAACAACTTTGTTTCAAATGTGTGGCTCAAATGGAGCCATGTGTCACTCTTGAAAGTGGGTTGGTTGATCTCAAGATGTATCATTATAGGACTGATAGGTGGCATCATCATGTGGGTTTAAGCTAGACATGTATCACTATGGAGGTAATTATATTGATCTTAGGTCATAGTTCCATGGGATGGCATGCAATATCATCTTATGGGTATGATGGGGATGCACATCACTTTGACAAGCCTTCAAAGGTGTTCTATTAGATCCTTGGATAGAAGCAACATGAGCATGAAAAGTGTCATCATGACATAGATCCATAGGGGGAAATGTCATTATAGCAAGATTATATTCATTATTCTACCACTTATCACTATCATAAAGGTTGATGGATAAATGTACACCATTGAGCCTTGATTAGATGGCCTAGATGCATCTACATGTACTTCTTAGACCTCTTTTGATATTTGGATCAGATGTAATGTAATTTTGATATGCATCATTATTAGATGAATCTAAAGGGGACACATGGCATATTGAAAGAATTCTCAAGTTTAGATGGTCAAACATGAGACACATGGTGACATCTCATAGGATTCAAGATTGTAGTGTGATACACATTGACTCATATTGAAAGGGATTGCTCATGGGAGGTTTGATCTTGACACATATCTTATGGATTTGAATTCCAATGGCTAACTCTATCATGATCTTTTGGGATGATGCCACATGGCTCACAAATTTTGTAGATTTTTTCTAAGTGTCCTATATGGGATGATGAATTGTTAAGGCATCATGAAGGGTAGAAAGGTGGGCACCTATCCTCTTTAGGTCACAATCTTAAATTTGATGTCCTGTGAGGCATATCAAACTACTACTTTAACTTTGACATCCTATAAAGCCAAATAAGAAGTTGAATTAGAATTTTGAAAATGTTAAATTCCCATCACAAGGAAATTAAATAATTCTAAATAAAAAATATGCAAGTAAATGATTTAAATAAAGTGTAAGTTTAGTGTATTAATATTCATCAAGTCTTTTGCCTCTCATGTCAATTTGAAAAATAGGTGGAATCTTCTTGACAAAGTCTTATCTACACATTTTTGAAGCATTCAGAGTTAATAATCTATTGTTTGAATTAAACTTAAAAATTTTCAATAAATTAAATATTTTTGAGTGTTAATAAGTATTTTAAAATGAATAATTAACCATAAATTTCTAGGAAGTATTAAATCATATTGGTTATGTAGACAAATGACTTAGAAACCTTGGCATCTTAGGCATTTTGGAAATTTTAGGATAATAAGGTCCCCATTCTAGGAATAGGGGGTACTTGAGCATCAACAAATGGAGAAATATACAAGGAAACATTAAAAAATGTTAGAATCTAGATATTTTGTTCAAAGATAAATAAAAAATCAGTCACCTCATTATGATTCTTAGTCAATATCAAAACTAGTTTCTAGAACTAATGAAAGCTCACAGGTTGGAACTAGAGTTTAAATTTTGTAGACAATCATACTATGTGTGTGTTATGAAGTTCATCAACCATTACCAACAGTTTCAAAAATGATAGCTTTCAAGCATAAAAACATTAGACATGAAATGAATCAAGTATTATTTAGATTTAAATAATAATTCTTTGCTAAATTAGGGATGGTTTAGGCATTATTTTGTTGCCTACCAGGAATCCATAACTTTAATAGAGATACCTTTGGCTCCACTTTGAGACTTGTTCTATTTCTATCCAAGCATCCATAGCCTAGGTAGATATTACTTAAATCACCATTCATGGAATATAAATTAGTTTATGATTTCACTCATTGGTGTATCATATCTTTTTATTCTTATTTTTTATACCTATATTCATAAACTAGAATGGTAGGGAACCAGGATTAGTCAGGTGTAAGTATTGTGTAAAGATAGTATAAATGTTATCCACCTTAAGATGACAAGTTCTACTTAGGTGATTCATTTATTAGATTTGAGTGATAGTATGATGGCCCACATAGATTCAAACTTTAGTTAAAGTAAATTCTCATTCATTTGAACTATATTATAGCCTTAAAATAACATAGGATTTTTATGAGAAGACTAAATTTTAACTAACCCCACCTAGTATTTCTAAATTATAAAAAATTTTAGAGGCTTCTAAACTTGGGACTACCAATGTCTAAGATCAGAAAAACCTTCTTCCCGTTTTAGGATTAGATTGACATAAATCAAGCTAATTAACTCTTGTCTAGAGGACTTATTACTAATATAAAGCACATTGAACCAAGAAAAACACAATATAAAAGTGGAAAGAAAACAATGGAAAAGCAAATTGGGAAAGCAAAACATAAATTAAGATAAAAATGGAAAGTACACTACCCCTACCTAATCTAAATCTAAACAATCTTACTGCCTTTCTAGGATTTGTGATAAAACAATGAAGAAGTAATGTTTCATGTATTTTCCATTTACTAGCGAAGTTAAGTCATTCCCTTACAATTCTTTGAGTTTGAATGTATTTTCGCCAAGTATCTCTGATCTTGATAGGGTCCAATCTAGAGGGGAGTGAACTTATCATGTTATCCTTCTTTTTCATGGGCTTTGTCCCACAATAGTACTAAGTCTAAGATTTAGAATGATTTAATTTTGGCTTGCTTATCAAACCATATTTTCACAACATCCTGATGCTTGTTAAAACATTTCAATGTTTCATCTCTAGCATCCTCTATTTGGATGATGTTTAGTATCATGGACTACAATTTTTCATTATCTTCCATGTACTCAGCCATGAATTCATAGATAGTTAGTTTGAATGTGATGTAAAATATAGTTTGTTACAAATAAACTAATAGGAATGAGGATGCTTTGATTGCCTACTTATATCTAGTTATATATGCTTGTAAAGCATATTTTAGTAGGGACTATCATTCTCTTGGTTTATTTTCTATAGACTTATTAATGGCATTCATCAAGTTTTTATTAGTCGATTCATCCACTCTATTACTCTGAGGGTATTAGTTTGAATCATACTTGATTGATTATCATATGCCCATTCAATGAACTCAACTAATGCAAATTTTGGGTCATTATCACATACCAGAGATAGGGATATGGGTGTTCTAAATTTAGTGACAATGTTTTCTTCAAGGAACTTGATAACATCAAGCATTATATTGTTCTTGGTGGCCACTACTTTGGTCCACATGGTATAATAGTCTTTGGTGGTATGTAAAAATTTATGTCCCATTAAGGAGTTGGGTTTAATTATGCCCACAAAGTTTAGGCCCCATTTATAAAATGGATTTACCTCAATTACAGGTTATAAAGGCATGTCTAAGTTTACTTATCTTCAATCGAACACTGAACATTGGTGGCATATTCACACATGAACATGTACATATTTGATAATGGTTGGATAATAATATCCAACCATTAATATCTTATGTGCATTAGTACTTCTTAAAGGATGGTCACTTCCTAGTTTGTCATGGAAACTATCCATGATCTTAATGGATTCATCATTAGAAACACACCTCAAATAAATTCCTTCATATTTCTTTCTATATATGACTCCTCTTTTGATAATAAAGTGAGATGATATTAATTTGAGGGATATTTTTTATTTTATCTTGAATTGTGGGGGACATGTTCCATGTAGACAATAATTAAAAATGCCCTTATAGCAATCTTCATTAGGTACTTGGTTCACTTCCACCTACAAAACATCAATGTGAGGATCAGTGTTTAAAATGCATTAGATAAGACCTTGACATCTTATTAACTTAATATATTTTATCTCTAATTCATATTATTGAAGCTTGGTCAATACTTCCCTCTTCTTTCCTTGAGTTCATTCTATCCCAATATCAATTTGACATTTGGATTAGACACTATGGCATATGTCTTGTTTCTTAGGATGTAGTGTCTAAATTTATTTATAGCCTTCACTAGTGAATAAGCTTGCTTGTCTAGAATAGGATAATTTAGCTCTACATTCCTCAAATTAGTTCTCATGAAGGATATAGGGTGATATTTTCCATTTTATTTCTGTGTTAAGACATCAACAATAGTATGATCAAAATCAAAAGAGTTAGATATAAATATTTATTAAAATTGGGATTTATTGAAATAAGAACTTGAACAATATCATCCTTGATGTCCTGAAAGGCCTTTTTCACCTTAGCTATCCATTCTATCTTAGCATTTTTATTTAACATGGCATTGAGTGGTCTCAAAATCTTTGCAAAACTAGAGATAAACTTCCTCATGAAGTTGATTTTAATAAAGAAATATTTTAACTCTTTTTTATATTTATAACTTCCACATTTGAAATTACATTGATCCTATTAGGGTTAATATTCATACCTTATTGAGTGATCACATGTCCTAAGAGTCTACCTTAAGTCATGCAAAGTACGTTTTTATTGGGGTTCAAGGAAATGTCATATCTTCTACACTTCTTTGACACTTATTCTAATTGAATTTTTTGATCTCCCCTATTTTAAAAAAAAACTATCAGATCATCTATGTAAATAATAATTCATTTACCTATTAATCCATGAAATTCATGGTCTATTTATCACTAAAAAGTTACTCTTGTATTGATAATTCTGAATGGCATTCTCTTGTAGGAAGACATTCCCCATTTAGTTATGAAGGTAGTCTTCATTATATTGCTCTTGTTTACCAAGATATAGTTATAGACTAAAAATATATCTAGGAATGACATCATTCTAGAGCCACTTACCATCTTTATGACTTCATCTAAAGATGGCAAAGTGCAATTATCCTTCTTGGAAGATTTATTCAAGTTACAAAAATTAACACAAAGTTGGATTTATCCATTCTTCTTTCCAACTAGTAATAGGTTATCAAACCATATCAAGTATTTTATAGAAAACATTATCCTTTCATCAATAAATTTATTTACTTCTTTGTAAATTAGTGGTTCCAACATTGGATTTACTAGTCTTTGTCTCTTCTTGAAAGGTTTGTAGGCTTATTTTAAGCAGATAGTATGAGTCATCACACTAGTGTCAAATATATTTAGGTCATCATATGACCATAAAATAACATCCTTGAACTTGGTTAAGAGATAAATAGATTTATTCACTTCTTTGACAATGTAAACTAGACCAATGTTGACATTTTGTTCATCCCTAGGACCTCCCAAGTTGAATTACTTTTAGTCCTTCCCACTTACTTTAGGTTATTTGTCTTCAGTCTCTTACTTATCCTAATTGAATATCCTTTATAAATAAATATTTCCTTTAGGTATTTTATTCTCTTTAAGTTAGATTTCTCCATTTTCATTATCTTTTAAATCTTGTATAGGACTTATATCTTATTCATCAATGCTATGAGATTCGAATACACCAACAAAGTGTAAAAAATAAATTATTTACTAATCATCATCAGAAAATTGGAAGTGATTTATGTTTTTTAGTACAAATGGGCATGAAATTATCTCTATAGTGAATTCTTTCAAGTTCAAGGCCTTTACAAGCACCATGTTTGTTGTTGATTATGCTAGGCCATCTAGTACTAGTTTTATTCTCTAGGAAAGGAAACAATATTTAATGATCAAAATAATCAATTTAACCCAAATATCTAAATTTATATTTTCTTAAATAATAAATTTTGCATTGGTACCTACTTCTAATTTGATTAACTACTAACTTAGAATCACCATAGACTAGTAGTTCTTTAACCTTATGTTTGATTGAAAATTGAAGTCCTAAGAAAAGAGCTTCATATTATACTAAATTATTAATTTAAGAGAACTATAATATATAATAAGCTAGATAATATTTACCTTTAGGACATATTAACACAATTCCCATGCCTAAGCCTTATGTAGATCATGCACCATTAAAGTGCAATGTCCAAGGAACTTTGATTTCTTCTTATTCTATCTTGTTATCACCTACAATAATATTAGTGGTTTCTAAGGTATAAACACTTAAGTCATAAGATTGGTAATTTACCTTCTCATTCTTGGAATTGCACTTTGTAATCATATATTTCATCTTGGGCTTCTGATTGATCCTTATCTAATTGAGAATTCCTCACCAAGGTAGCCACATGTGAGAAAAATCTATGGACATGTATCCATTCAAGGATTTAGTCTAGTCACTATGTAGTAACAATATATAAGCTTCAAGTATGTCAACAACTTGATTGCCAATGAATTAATATATTTTAGGCTCATGAGCTAGTTGCATATAAATGTTTATCAATTCACCTATTACCTTCACTCTTGACTTATCCAAATGTACCACCACCTTTTCAGATTTAACTGGGTTTAATACCAATTTTCCATAAATTCCTAAAGGCATAATATTAGCTAAAGAACTATAATCAAGAATGAAATTATGGAGATTCTTCCCAATAAATCTAATAGTTAACATGAATGGGGAAACCTCATGCTTAATTTTATACATTACTACATTGGCATGCGCTTGTTTAGCCTTTTTGGGGCTAGGTTTTTCATTTGGTGATTTCAAAATAAAATCATGTTGTTCATTAATTTGTGTGAGCTCATGTAGTTTTATATTTACCTTAATATTATTCATGTATTCCACTATATTATATCCACCCTTTGATTTTATGCATGGATCCTCTATTGTTGGTTGTCTCTCCTTACCTTTGAAGTGTGGAGGGTTATTATTTATCTTGATATCAAGGGGTGTGTTTAGATTATTAGGTGGAGTGGAGGTTCTCAAGGGTGTGTTATAACCTTTGATTCTTGCGGTATAGTTACTTTTTTGCTAATTTTGGAAAGCATGTACCTCTTCAACATTATCTTTGGGTTCATTCTCATCTTGACTAGGGAAGTCATAATTCTCAACCATGAGGGTAAATTTAGGTGCTCTAAAATCATCATTAGAGTTATCAGAGATTTTATCATTTCCTTGATCAATGAGATTCACTTTGAATCCCTCTATTTGGATCTAAAATGGAATAACTTGACATATTCCATCTCTCCATGTCTAATTGTATTGTGTACATAGCACTAGTTAGGTAAGGCCATATCATAAATATTAATCTCAAGTAGTTTTCTCAAAAGGGGTTCACTATTATTGCTAGGCCTATTGAAAGGTATATTATATCTTTGGAAGTTATAATTTTTCTTGGATATATTATCAGTATTACCCATTTACTTCTTGAAATCCAAGAAAATGTTAGCGAGTTTTTGGATAGTTATTTGCATTGAGTCTAACTCTCCCTTTGGGGGTTATGGGTTCTTGTTTTGGGTGGTAGCTTAGACATTGGTGTTGTTTATAGGCACCATTGTGTTATTATTCTAGGGGTATGTTTTTCATTTTCTTGGTTGAAGAATCCAAGTTGTTGGTTAGGTGTAGCATGACTCAAAGGTAACTAGCTGAGTACTAGTAATTGGTTCAATACAAGCTACTTTTGATTCATGTTAAGGATGAGATTTAGAGCAATTATATTTGGATCAAAGTTTGGTATGGTAAAGTTAGGGTGCCTTTATAGGTGTATTTACTCATCAATAATAATAGCCTCATCATAGGCTAAATACAACATGTTAATACCCATGGATCTCCTCAAGAATATTAATGTCATTGGGTCCAAAACATTATTATATATTTCTAATGCTAAATCATCTGTAGGCTTATATGGTGGGGATGTTAGGGTGTATCTATTTTATAACCTAGCATTAAACATCCTAATTGGATCTCTTAAGTCCCTTTTAAGGGTGGAAAAGTATTGTTATACAACTCCTAGACTAACTACCCTTCTAAATTGGGAAATGCAGGTATCATTAAACTGATGCCATCCCATGATGGAATATTTGGGTAAGTTAAGGAACCAAACATAATTTGTATCCCTAAATTTTAAGGGAAAAAGGTGATAGGCCACATTCTCATGAATCATGTTGAGAAACCTTAAATATGACTTAAATTACTTCACATGTTCTTCAACATTAACTCTCTTAGTGGAGGTAAATAGAGGTAAGTACTTTTTGGATTCATATGAAGATCATGCATGAGCATAAGAACATTAATGAATGAGCTATCTAACCATGCTATAATTGGTATGAGATATTACAAATTTTGGTTAGATGTGGAGTTTTTCTAGTTCTTGGACTTACTAAATCTACCTCTATCCACTCTTGCCTTCCTATGGGTTTTTAAGGATGTTAAAGGGGTCTTGGGTTTAGATTAGGACCTAGTTCTAATCGTAGGCAACTTAAAGATATAAGTTGGGTACTAAAAAACAAGGATATTTAAATTTAAGCCTCATATATGCTAAATATTACAAATATTAGTGAATATATGATAGAATTTCTTAGATCAAGAAACTTCACCTTAATAATTGAGGATCTAAAATATGAAACCTCAAATTTCTCAAGACTTGTACAAATATCATGAGCTTTATATGTTATCTTGTAAATATCTATGTTAAACCAACACATCAAGGTGTATCAATTCCTTATTTAATGATCTAAAAATGTTTGAGGATTTTAAAACAACTACAAGCATAAAGCTATGAAAAAGTTCACTTAAGTCCAAGTAAATTATAACAATATGATCTCAAATGTTCAGATCTAATACAAATAACATCTTAGAGATTGATCTCTACATAAATATATAAATTATTTAACAAATTCATATTGAAATTTGAAAAGATGGTCAAAATAATATTTAATATGTATAAATGATGAGGCATTTCACCTATCTTTATAAAAATTTGAGCAAAGATCCATATTATTTTACCAAATTTGCATAAATGAACACTAATATTCATGAGATCTTTTAAATAATGCAAAGATTTATGTAAAGAATGTAGATCCCTAGTTTTTTTAATAATATTCCTATAATTTGAATCAATTAAGCATGTATATAATGAAGTGCGCTACAGTTCAACAAAGATGTATGAAAATAGTTGTATAAATCCCTCCTTCTATCACCAAAAAATTTACCTTCCTATTGATGCACATATTGTGGTCCTTGTGTCACTAAGGAACAAGGGGAAAGTGAGAAACTCAATTTTAAGTCTTAAAATCACTTGGGGCTTGATTTTTTTATACAATTATTGATGAAAATAGCATAACTATTAGAGATATGGTCACCACTTTGAAATGTTGCAAGCAAACCTTACTTTAGGGACACCAAATGTTTATGCAATGATAATATTATTGCTAATGTGTGTGTATTATATTAATATTTTCCAATTAATACCTAAAATACAAACAAAAATTTGGTGTTTATAGCATGATATAAACTAAGGTGATTCATGGGTAGATCTAGGAGTGAATAGGGTAGGGTAGAAAAGAGATTGTGCGTGAGATGACTAAAGATACCAATTATACTAAATTTTAAGGTGAAATGCATAAAATTAATGCCTACCACCCCTAACATATTTATCATATATAAATAAATTAAGTTTAATATTTTGAGGAATGAAAATTCATGTCTAATAACATACATTACACAAGATAACTCACTCACAATAAATTGCATAAGCACATTTAGTAGAAAATGAGATGAAAATAGAGCAAGTACACTAATAGATTAGTCAGTATAGAATTAAGATCAAACTAATAGATGCATGTATAAAATGTAATTACCAAATCAATTTGTATAAAATAAACAATCAAACATTTAAAATCCTAAGGAACAATAACTACATAAATAAATAATTAAGCGCTATAGACAAACTTGTGAATTATTTAGCTTTCTTGTATTAGTTCTTGAAAATAACTATTTATAATTAAAAATGAGGTGAAAAACCCTATTTTTATGATTCAAAATGTGCCTAGTAAAATGCACGCAATATACAACCAAGTGGCCCAAAATTCCATACATAATAGAATATCCCAAATTTAAATTTATAAAATATGTTGAAATATTCATAATATCCCTGAGGTTGTTGAGATGCTTGGTGATGTTGTTGTGGTTGTTGTTTCTAATTATTTTATAATTATTCTTTGGTATAAACCTATTCATAGGCCTGATAATCCTAGTCAATTTGTTTTAATTATAGGATCACGGGACTAAATGAATAAGGTGTCTTGGATTAGCTTGCCATACTCCATGAGTATTGGCCTATGTGCTTCCTCAATTGCATATACTTTATTCAACCTTTGATTATAAAATGACACAATGTCTATCACCTTAGAATCCATATTTGCACTGGCTACATCCTACTATAATTTTTAAATGAAGACCTTAATTTGTGTCCTAAACTCTTGATCATCCATGAAAGAGCCATTAGGCTTAGTCACTCAAGTGATCATGACATCCTTTAGTAAGTTGGCTATCTTAAATTTTATTTTATTAAAGGATGTATTTTTATCATTGATATGATCTAACCATGTCTTTATAATCCTCCTATTATTCAAGAGGATGGTCTACATAGGAATACTATCTTCAAGAGGCAATACTTTCAGGTCAGAAAACTTATTAGTTCTTTCCATTCTCACCATGTTTGCTAACTTGGTGTCATAGAGTTCAAGACTTTGGTAAATTTTAATGACCCCTTTGTCTTGTTTGATCCCATCTTCCTACCTTTGATTCATAAATTTTTATAAGTTAAGGACATTAATCAAAAAATTGTTTATTGAAATCAGAGTGTTGTCTAGCACTATTAGTATTGATCTAAACTCTTGATCATCCATGAAAGAGCCATTAGGCTTAATCACTCTAGTGATCATGAAATCCTTATATAAGTGGGCTATCTTAAATTTTATTTTCTTAAAGGATGTATTTGTATCATTGATATGATCCAACCATGTCTTTAAAATCCACCTCCTATTCAAGAGGATGGTCTACATATGAATATTGTCTGCAAGAGGCAATACTTTCAGGTTAGAAAAAATATTAGTTATTTTCATTCTCACCATGTTTTCTAACTTGGTATCATAGAGTGCAAGACTTTGGTCAATTTTAATGACCCATTTGTCTTGTTTGATCCCATCCTCATACCTTTTATTCATAGAATTATATAAGTTAAGGACATTAATCACAAAATTGTTAATCTAAATTAGAGTGTTGTCTAGCACTATTGGTATTTCCCTAAACTCTTGATCATCCATGAAAGAGCCATTAGACTTAGTCACTCTAGTGATCATGACATCCTTTAGTAAGTGGGATATCTTCAATTTTTCTCTATTATAGGATGTATTTGTATCATTGATATGATCTAACTATGTCTTTGAAATCCTCCTCCTATTCAAAATGATGGTCTATATAGGAATACTGTCTTCAAGAGGCAATACTTTTAGGTCTGAAAACTTATTGGTTCTTTCCATTCTCACCATGTTTGATAACTTGGTGTCATAGATTGCAAGACTTTGGTCAATTTTAATGACCTATTTGTCTTATTTGATCCCATCCTCATATCTCTGATTCATAATGTTATATAAGTTAAGGAAATTAATCAAAAAATTGTTTATTGAAATCAGAGTGTTGTCTAGCTCTATTGGTATTGCTTATTCATTCATCCTCTTTAATTCTTATTACATCTCCTTCATCAATGCAATAGTAGATTATAATTATGCTTTTAATATAGATATAGTGTCTTTTTCATATTATTTTATCTCTCCAAGACCATCCTTCCTCGCTTTATTTAGAGAGAAGAGTGGCTCTTCGCTCTTGTACATCATAGTCGAGCTTGACTATGGCTACTCCACTTATCTCCTCACTACTCTCTTCAAGGTGCAAATGGTGGGGTCAAGCCTCATCCTAATTTGGGTTGGATCTTATCTTACTTGAGGCCTCCCTTTCCTTATTTTCTACATAATGTTCCTCACCTAATTTGGGGTGGTTGTATTTGTTGGCTATGAGGGAGGTAGTTACAATGGGAGTGCCTGAGAAGAAGAAGTTAGTGTTGCATCAAGGACACATAATTTGGTTGGGTTAAATTGACCAAGTGGATAAAATAAATACTTTTTAGGGCCCATGTTGAGCATAAATGAGGGTAATATTGAAGGCCCAATCATTTTGGCTATTATGGTGAGGAAAATTGGATTTTGTTAGGTGAATGACTTCAAACTGAGTTTCAGTGGCTTAGTGGGTGTAAGGGAGCCAAGGGTGAGTGATGCACTTATAGTGGCTACCTAAGAAGGATTATACCCCATATCCTAGATAACACTATTACTTTGGGAGATTTATACATGTGTAAATTTGGTATTTGCATGGGAGATGAATTAGGGAATAATGCTTCCAAAGGAATTAATGGTGGAAGATGTGAACATAGGAGTATACACAATAATAAAAGTAGGAGTATCTGTAAATGTACCAATGACTTGGAAAGGAGACAATGACTAATTACTTATAGATGGATATTGGGAAGTGGATAGAGGGGATGCTACTCTTCCCATTATATTATTAGGTGACCTCTTCCTTGTATAAGCATTTTTAATAGTCCTCACATCTATCACCTATAGTCCCTCCATTGAGACTTAAATTCCTTATTGTCCTTCCTTAAGATCAATGTAATTGGGATATAGTTGGCCAAAGTTTTTTATGTCAACTTCCTTAATAGATATAAAGACTATTTTAGGCCTTTGTGAAAGGCTATGCTAGTTTTTTGACTCTCCTTGTTCAGATCTTAGAGGCATATCTTGTCCACATAGAGTGGCCTAAAGTGGAGGCCTATAGGGCCTATTTTTGTTAAGAAGAACATTTTCATCTTCTTCCTCCTCTTATTTATCCTCATTCCTACATTTAACATGCTCCCATGAGTTAGGGGAGTTGAGGATTTACTATGTGCTCCTTCCTCTTTTCTCAGTCGAGCCTCTTTTTAAGCACTATATTCTTCCTTACAATATTCCTTAGAACTACCTCATAATTTATTACATCTAGGTATATCCATTTGTGCACATAGTTTTGGTTCTTGTATTCTATAGTTTCATCCCTTTTTAACTTTAAGATCTACTTATAAATGAATTAGTTTAGATCCCACATCCTAAAATCATCCTTGGCAAATATGTAAGATTTCTTATGACTTTCACCCACTATAACATCATGTCATTCATTATCTTGGTTCTCCCTAGCTTATAAGGAACCTTGTGGGGGGTTGTCTTTTTCTTACTCTTGAAGACACCATCAACTCCATAGAGGATTTGATAAGACATATCCTCCTCTACCATCTTCATTATAACATATCTTGATAAACTGAGTGGAGCTACCATTACCCCTTATATCCTAAAAACTATGTAATCAGGGTAGATTGAAAAGATACCCATGTATCACTATGTCATTTTGACTTCTAGATGGACCTTTGGCATCTTAAAGTTGATGATATACTTGTAACTAGGTTGATATAAATATTATTAAACTATATTTATATGGTGCCCAAAGTAGTGAATATACATTATAGAATATGTTTGGGGAATAACTTCATCTCACTCAAGAGTCCATGTGTTTGGTCCTAATTGTGCAACCAAACATATAACATCTAAAAAATATCCCATCATGTAAAATGGATCCCCATTATGGAACACATATTGAATAGTTAAAATCAATTTATTGTTAATGATATCCCCAAGTGAGGGGATCTGTTGGTATTCCAAAATTATTTATAATAGTGGGATAACTTTTATATCTATATACCCAATATATGTGTTGCCAAATATTCTATTTAGTAGGTTGAGGACAATCCTAACTCCCTACATGAATTATTAAATTAGTAAATTCCCTTGGTCATCCATGAAGACTCCAATTAGTTTTGTTACCCATGAAGCTAAGACTATCTCTAACCTATGTGCCTTGTACCAGTTATCAATAATGCTCTAGTTATAGTCTAGTTATGGTCTAGGGGTAGGTCATAATATTTTTAAAAAATTAGATATATAATGAAATAAATGGTAAACCATTGGTTCATTTATTTGAGCAATCCATCTTTACATCTTGACATCTCGTAGTTGCCATAGACTAGGTTAATGCATGACATGACCTCTAGTTACACGATAACCTTGTGAAGGCTAGAAACTTAGATTACAAGGATATTTGAAGCAAGTTGAATAATGTGGGGATTTTTTTTGTATTTATAGATATCCATAGCTCCATAAAAATTGTAATATACAATGCTATAATGCATTTCCATTGATTTTATGGATTCAAGGATGAATTATGTGTCCTTGAACATGACCAAATTACCATATTAAAATAGAAATCATCACTTATAAATGAAATAATCTTACCCAAGGTTAAAGGTCCTACATATTCCATTTTTTTAGTGTTTGGGTAGAAACTCATGTCTTTTTGTACTTGTTTATAACTTCCAAGCTTCTACAATAGTGGCCTAGGTGCAACTTGTGAATTGTCTTGAGCTTCGTTGAATTAAAAATGTAGATATTAGAGAGAGTAAATGCTTAGGGATTAAAATGAAAATCTAGGTAGAAATATTTGAGTTGGGTATATTTTTTATATGTTTCATTTATTAATGAAAGGTTTGATGATGATTCTAGTTCATGCCATATTAATGGTAAGCTCGTCACCTTTGTATTCAAAACACTCAGACTATTACTTTTAGAATTTAATTATTTTATAATTGAAATTTAACATTGATTTTATTTCAATTCACCATCAAATTAGATTTTAAACTAAAGGTTACCACCTTTTGACATGTTGCATGCCACCTCAAACCTAGTTAGGCATTTATAGGGCTTGAAGATGACTAGGTCACTTCGTCAGTTCAAATATAGACATGTGGTACCTTTTAATTATTCTCAACCCCTTCGGTTGTATCCTAGTGTGATGAGTCATTATACTATGCCATGTGGTATCTCTCTATTTATAATGCACTTTCATGCAGGGCCATCTAGATTTGGTTGGTAATAGGAGTGTTATGTGTCACTCTCATAGGTAATTAGTGTTTTTTCTCTACCAAGTGTTTGTCTTATAGATGATAAGGGATTTGTCTTGATAGGTATTGTCTTTGGAAATGTTTTTGGAAACTATCAACAACTTTGTTTCAAATGTGTGGCTCAAGTGAAGTCACATGTCACTCTTAGAGAAAGGTTGGTTGGTTTTAGGATGCAGCCTTACAAGACTAACAAGTGGAGTTATTATGTAGGTTCAAACTAGATGTGCATCACTTAAGAGGTAATTTTATTGATTCTGGGTCACAACTCTGTGGGAATGACATATGACACCATCTTATAGGTATAGTGGGGACACACATCACTTTGGTGGGCCTTTGGAGGTGTTATAGTGGATCCTTGGATAAAATTAGTGTGGGTATGAAAATTTTCATTCTCATGAGCTTTTATTCATTCTTATGACACTTGTCACTCTTAAAAATGGCCATGGATAGCTATACACCATTGATTCTTGATTAGATGGATTGAATGCATCCACATGTCCTTAGAGATCTCATGAGATTTGTATTAGATGTGATTTAGTGTTGACATGTGTCATTCTCAAATAAATCTAAAAGTGATACACAAAACATTGAAAGACTATAAAATTCTGGATGGTCATGCTTGAGACACATGGTGACATCTCATAAACTTCAAGATTGTAGTGTGATGCATGGTGAATCATATTAAAAGGTATTGCATATGGGAGCTAAGATCTTGACACATAGCCTATGGATTTGAATTATATTGGCTAACTTCGTTACAATATTTTGTAATTATTCCACATGACTTGTAGGTTTTTTAGATTTTCTCCAAGTGTATTGCATATGGTGATGAATCATTAAGGTGTTAATAAGGCTAAAAACATGGAAACCTATCCTCTATAGGTCACAATATTAAATTTGACATCTTATGAGGTGTCTCAAACTACTAATTTAACTTTGATATCCTCTGAATCCAAGTGAGAATTTGAATTATACTTATAAAAACATTAAACACCTATCACAAGTAAATTAAACAAGTCTAAAGAAAAATTATGCAAGTAAATGCTTTAAAAAAAGTGTAAGTCCAATCTAGTAAGATTCAGAAAGGTTTGTGGCTCTCATGCCAATTTTAAAACCAAGTATAATATTCTTAATGAAGTCCCATCTACACATATTTTAAGCATTCATGGTGAATAATCTATTGTTTGAATGAAACTTGAAGAAACTCTGCAATAACTTGACTATTTTTTAGTGTTAATAAGTATTGAAAAATGAATAATTAACCATAAATTTCTAGGAAATATTAAATAATATTGGTTATGTAGACAAATGAAATAAAAACCTTGGCATTTTAGGAATTTTGGAAAATTTAGGAGATGGTCCCCATTCTAGGAATGGGGGTACCTGAGAATCAATAGATTGCCTATGTCTATAAACCATCATGACATGATATTAGTAGTTGTGGATAAACTTATTGAAGTAACTCACTTAATCCCAATTAATCTGATAGATGATGTACCAATACTCACCAAATTTTATTTAAAGGAGTTATATATATTACATGGGTTTATAGAAAAGATCATTTTAGATTGGGACCCTAGAATGACCTCAAGGTTCTGGAAAAATTTGAATTCAACATTGGGTACATAGTTAAACTTTAGTACAAATTACTATCCAAAAGCATACGAATAAACATAAAGAGTGAATTTGATTTTGGAGGATATATTGAGGATGTATTTCATGGACCAACACTAAAATGGGAGGAATACCTATCATTGATTGAGTGTGATTATAAAAACTCATTCTAATTACCATTTAAAATAGATCCTTTTAAGGCATTATATAGTATGAGGTGTAGAAGAATCAGATGGGATAAATTAGAAACTTTATTATTTTTTGGACCTAATATGCTTATATAAATGGAAGAAAA